>VUQG01015389.1:30279-43750 GCA_015106755.1 Etia nguti
GCATTAAATCTATAATCTATGAAAAGAATAAAAAAATCTTGCATAAAATTACTGAATGGTACAGAGGGAGGGAGAGTGGTGTGTTTCACATTCTAAGCAGAGAAACGTCTCTCATCGTATCGGCAGTGTTTAGATTTTTTTTTTCTTTTCATAGATTATAGATTTAATGCAACTAAATCTCTAAGTTGGCAACAATGAGGAAAACCCGGGGCTGAATCCTATGTGTGAGATGGATGGCACACGCTGAAGATGAGATGACATACAATACATGACTCTAGAAAGTAAAAACAGAGTACCTATCAAAAATGCAGGCCCAGCAGTAACACGACACAAACAGCTGGTTTATGCGTGAGGCACTGAAGCTGTTTTTCAGCCTCCAATTTGTCTTACATGTGTCTCCTTACTTCAATTCAGCTCTGTACAGGTCACCTAGGAGCATACTTTAACACTTTCAGTTGCTTTTCTTCTGCTTTCTTGTAGCTACAAAGACTGCTTTCAGCTAAAAGAACACTCAATACTCTGAGGCCATCCCATGCACACACAGGCAGAGAAGAGAAGGGGAGGAAGCAGCTGCGCCTCTTAACATGCCGACTGAAAGTGGAGATGCTCACAAATCCTTTTTATGCTTTTTGTAGAACAACTTACAAGCAGATTTATGCATCGATATCAGCCATTTAACCATACTGATCGGATTTGGCTGAAACTTGATCAGATCATAAAAGGTTTCTACCAGATTGTGCAGACGTATCTCGTTTAAAACACGATCAAGCAAACATTTGCAGCATTTAACATTTAACACTTTGATACAAAGAGCAACAGTTAAAGCAGGAATGCGACTGACAAACTCGGGGAGAGATGCAGGTATGTGGCCCGGCAGGCTGCTGATGCATTCCTGCAAATAACTGATCAGCAGTTAAGACACTGTATAGTTTCAGGTTTCAGATCTTTGAGAATGACGGGATTGTTCTTCATCTAAACCGTCTTTCATCGCCACACTAATACAACAGGCCCGTGTTACACTGAGATATTCTCAGAAAGATGCAGGATGGGTTTTACCAACACTGGAAAAAGCAGAATGTGAGCAAAAAAAAAAAAAAATTCCAGAAGAACTGATCATTCATAAAAATATCTGTTTGAAGTATTTAAAAGATTTTGTGGGTTACATTATTGTCTCTGTTGCCTTTAAAAGTTGAGAAAACACAATAGAGGAATTTTACAAGGCAATTCCTTGTGGTGGCAAACCTGATAACAGATTGTTCACAAGTCTTCTCTATCTCACCCAGAAAGGTGATGCTGCTACGTGTTTCACACTTGTGCCAACACCCTGGCAAGGCCTAGAGCATCCAGTTCAACCTGTTGAACAGTCTGTGCTGTTCGGCAGGAGGGCTGGATGGATAGACTGATTAGAGGAGGGAACAGCCCTTCAACTAGGGCTGATATTTGGCCCTACAGTGTCTCCTGTCCCCTGAGGCCACAAGCAGAAGAACAGGTGCACATTACGAAGCTAAAGGTGCTAGAGCTGTGACACAATATAATGTGTGTACTATGCAAAAAACCTTTAATTGTCACCAATAAGAAAAGCCAAATGTGATAAAAACTGCCAGCGTTGTAGTTCTTCTCCACACAGTCAATCACAGCCAACTTTAACCACATGTTGTGCAACAGTTAGACCCAAAACACTCCATCTGAAACTGAAAAGAGCTGCTGGGTGTAGCCCTGCATTCATGTGCGAGTTGAAATGCGTAGAATGCAGTTGTGTGATGAGAGTGGCTGCATGCCTGAGACCTGAGTGGCAATGGGTGTGATAGGTGTGTCTGCAGGGTGTGCTGAGCACTCGGGTACAAAAAAGGAGGAATGAGCTGTGGCGACAGCGAGGGGACATGTGATACTATCAAGAACAGAGTGCCACCTACTGAAAATTTAAGGAACTGCACCGAGTGCTCTCAGGGTTGTTTTATTTTTATTAAACCATTTTAATGCTTGAAAAGTAGCCGACAGCCTCCAGCACGCTGAAAGATTATTTAGTTAAGAAGAGACTTTTATGCTTTTACTTATTTCCTCTCATACATTCACTCTTACTGTTTACTGTCTCTTACAGATAGTGAAAGTAGTCGTTTAATTGTTTTAACTATCACTTAATTGTGTTGTTTTAGTATGAATGGTCACGCATGAGGACTTAAGCAGTTGAAAAAGCTGCTAAACTTAAAATTAAACTTGAAGATACAGTTAAAACATTTTAACACATTTTCCAAAGCAGCCCAACAGGTAAGACTGGAGTGTCTGTACCCAGGCCTTATGTTTGACACTACCTGATCTATATGCAAATAATCCCTGTGAGCTTAAAACTCAATTCAAGGCCTAATTTAAGAATGAAAATATAGAGGAATTTATAAGTGGAAACAAAAATAACAGGCTCCCCTTCTAAGGACATAAAACGCATGTGGCAGCAGGGATTAAGAAACAAGGGTTGAATTCATGAAATTAAAAAGTTGGCATTTATAAGCATGCAGTCTAAATGGGTCATATGAGCACACAGAATCAGTGTTATGATAAATACTGGGTAGTCTCCGATAGTAGCTCTGCGTGAGGCACTCACGGAAACATGAGGAGGGGTAATGATGTGATAAAATAAACAAAACCAGTGATGAGCAAGATTATACTTGCACTACAGAGAGAATCTATTCACTTATTGTCTTTTAGTCAATGTCTCTGCAGTTGTTTCCATTGTTTACAGCACAAGAGAAGTAGAAAGGACTACCAACATCTGGCTTTACCAACATTAGGAGCTGCAACAACACGCGTTTCCCATTGATTTTGTTTATATGCTTAAAAAAGAAGGAATGTGTGAGAGGCTGACCTGGGCGATGGCGGCCTCGTTGTCTGCCAGACCCAACAGGAAGACGCGAGCCTTGTCAATCTTCACGGGCACCGTGCGTCCTCGCCACTCCACTTCACTCATAGTGGCCGCCTGCTTGGTTCGCGCCTGAGTGATCAGGGCCTGGAGGGTAACAAAACAAACACTTCTGGATTTAGTACACGATTACGCAGAGGTGTAGTATCCTTGTTTGGTATGTGCTCCCCTCTGCAGTTTAATCATGAATTACAGACTGATTAACAAAAGCTTTACCCCTTTGTGTTTACCTCTAGTTTCTCAGCCATCATGCCGCCTCCTCCACCGGTCAGCCTCATCTGCATCAGGTCATTGATGGCATTCTGATCACCTAAAATCAAACACAAGCAGGAAGTTACTGTGTGTTTTTCAGTGTGCAGAGGAAGGACTGAACTCAGGAACATGTGTTGTGCATCAACAATGACACTGAAAAGAACCACTATAGCAATGCTGACCAATATTGTAAGCACAGTAGCGAATGTTGGGCGATATCTCGTCTACACGCTGGCGGTACAGAACTGCCAGGTCCTCAGTGAAGGCACTGGCCAGCTTCTCATAAATGGTCCTGAAGAAACAAAAATATTTATCAGTGGTTTAAAAGAAAAAAAGAAAGAAAGAACACATACAAGAAATCCTCCCATTATTAAAAGAAGAATAGAAAAAAAAAAGTAGTAAAGTAGCGCAGTAATTTTAAAGCTCACTTGCACTTGTTGAAAGCCTCCATGGCTTGTTTCCACTCCTGCAGCTCAAACTCCACCATTCCAGTCAGGTATGCAGTGTAGGCCTGAAATAACACCACAAACCGTGAGGAGGAGCTCCTCTATTCATTCCCTCACCACAGTCCAACAGTAAAGGTGGGAATCACCAGACACTCCATGATATTATCACAATATTTCACTCATGATATGATATTATTGCGATTTTTAACATTTTTGTGATATTTGCAGTAACAAATACAATTTATCGTCTTTTTTCAACTCAAAATTATGTTTTCAAAGGTAAAGTTATCATCTCATTTTTTTCTTTTGTTGCAAAATAAAAAAGTACACCAATGCTGTCACTAAAATTTGCTGTAAAAGTTGCCATAAGACTGACTCAGTCTGCTTTGAGCCTAACATCAGTCTGCGATGGAACGGTGTCAAGTTGGCATTCACATACATGGAAATCTGTTGTTGTCTACGCAGACAGAAATGACCCTCTTTTCTACAAGAATATAACCAGAATAAAATCAGCTGGCAGCCAGTTTAGTCGAGTCCCCTCAAGTTGTGCTCATTGACAAAGACTCATTCAGACTGATGGCAACATGCTGGCAATCTGTCTGCATTTATAGATTAGAAAAAGCAATTATTCCTCTGACAATTTCCCAGAATACCTGCAGTCAGTCCAAAGGCAGACTGCAACTCTTTGCAGAAGGGTTGCCTCCTATCAGGCAAACTTTCAGCCCTCTTGTTCAAAGTGTTCCAAAAGTATTTTATTTATTACAATATCAATATTTGGTGTCCCTGTATAGAAAAAATATCGTCATGCAAAATTTTGCACTGCAATGCTGTATTGATTTTTGTAATTAACAGTTTGAAGTTCTGAAATCTAACAGTTGAAACACAACAAATGGAAAGGTTAAAGTTATTGATCTCTGAGGCTGGGACCTCACTGCACATTCACTTGTTATTTCACACACCTACACGGGTCAGTGTAAGGTGAATTTGGCCTGTGTACCTGTGCCTCCAGTTTAGTTTTGGCATCCACACGGGGGCTTTCACAGAGCTTCTCCAGCTTCTCGCTGTGCTTTGCAGCCTTACGTAGTCGTGCCAGCAGGTGGAAGCGCTTACGTGGCTCCGTGTTGGCCTCCTGCTTCAACTGCATAGCGTAGCTCCATGCACGCTCTGATTCGATCAAAACCAGCAAAAGATACCTGAAAAAAGGTGGCATAGCTGTATAAACAGTTTGTTTTTTATGTAAAAGCATCAAGCCGCTGAACTGTTCCACATCAAAACAAAGTGATCTGTTCAAGTGTTTCAAACTGGAATTTCCTTAATGTAAAGCTTCCCAAAGCAGCAGCCAGTTAACTACACATGAATGTCCAGTTAAAATGATCTAAGTTTAACCTGTTGTCAGAAAGCATTTCCACAGTGACTTTCTTCCCAACAAACTTGTGTCGGTTTCCCATCTTGAAGCCAAGAGTCTTGCGTAGGCGCCGCAGCCTGCGGGAACAGTAGCCCCTGGAAACAGACAAGCATTTTTTATTCTTACAATATTCTTACAATAAATTAACAACATAGACAAAAAAGTCACCACAAAACTTTTAATATGCTGGAAGAGCAAACAAACAAAGAGCATATAGATTATCTATCGCTATATCTTAAACTCTGCAAATATGAAAATGTGGTGAAGACAGGTGGACATCAAAAGCTTTGAGTTCAACTTTAATCCACACCTGTTCCATTTAACTGCATTAAACCATAAATGTGAGCCCAGTAATGTGAACACAAAGAGTGAACAGATGTCTCATGTCAGTGTCTTTACATTGGGTGAAAAACTGCTGCACCATACACATCTCCACCCTCTCATGTATGACTTGAGCCAGCTCACCTGTATCTCTGGTAGTCTCCGTGCCTGAGGCCGTGCTGCTGCTGGGACTCTTTGATGATTTGCAAGACTGAGATTAAACGTTAAGGGGCAGTTTGCCATTTATTTTCAAGCATGAACGTTTCAGTATTGATAGCAGTTAATGTATGCAGACACCAAGGCAGGCTGTTTTAACTAAAGGCACTGGAACCGCTAATGAAACTCAAAGATGACATCACATAATAGCTAGCAATCTTAAAATATGTCCTCAAACCCCCCAAAATACATTGTGAATACATATAAATTCCCATTTACCACGGACAGCCTGCTTCAGTATGACACGTAGCCTAATAACCGCTAGCTTATCCTCCAACTGAGCTAGCTAAAAGCTAACGTTAGTTTCTGAGCGTGAAACATGCTCGCGGAGGGAAAAGGTCAAAGAGCACGTGTCGTGTTCTTAAGGATACTTTCCAGTCCGAGCCCTCCATCCGGTAAGTTTTCTTTATTTTCTTCCATTAGGGAAACTTTAGCGTCGTTTTGCTTGTCTGCGGCCATCTCTACACGCTAACAGCTAAGCGGCACACATACACACATGCCCAGTCAGAGGTGCAGCCAGGGACCAATGACTGCGCAGGGAGGGGCAAAGGTGCAAACCTCGCGAGACTTTGCTGATGTGTCTCATGATTCAGTCGACTCAATAAAATACGCCCCACTCTCCCAAAAATAACAACAAATAAACAAAAACAAAATCCATGTATTCATGGCTTAGTCAAAATAAATAATAAAAGACTCTTTTTCTTCTTATTATCATTATCAATACAGCTACTGCTATTAATTATAATTAGAATAAATTATATCATCATAAAATTAACCCATCCATTAATTTTTTAATGGATATATATATAAATAATATGGTGCAGTGGTCAACGCTCTTGTCTCAGACCAAGCTTCATCATCCAGTTCAAATCCACCTGCTGTCTGAAGCCTTTCAGTGTGCACTTTGTGTGGGTTCTTCAGCTTCCTCCCACAGAGCAAGTAACACATTTTTTCAGAGGATATAAAGGGACAGTCACTAATGTACTAAATGATTTATTTGTGTTTGATTATAGCAGTTTCAGTCCTTTGTACTGTGTGGTATCATGCTGTATTTTAACTTAATATTTGAACTAAACTACAGTTTACTAATATGGTAAGACTGTTTTCTTAACTGCTTGTTCCATTATTGTGAACAGTCTTTGAACCTTCAGGAAACCAGAATCAAAAGTGTCATCAACAACCACAAAAAAACATACAATGTAAATATTAAAGAGGGATTCTTTATCTTTTAATAGAAATTTAGAGAGAAATCCAAAAGCTTCCTCCTCTGTGACCGCTGTGCAGACACCAATTACACACAGATAAATAAATCTATTATAGCAATCTCAGTGCCTTGAATGTACTGAGAAGCGACTGTAGGATCAGTAAGAGGTGAGTTACCAAAGTTAGGAATACAAACTCTTGGGGTACATGTATACACACAGTGGGTTCGTGTGCACCTCTATTCCAAACAGTCTCTTATTTTTGGACTGCTCTGAGGAAATATGTTTCACAAGCACATCTCTGACCATCATTTTGTTTTTAAAAGAAATGCAAACTCAGGCAGGTGTTCCAAACAGCAGGGCCATTCAGATGTTGTTGGCTGCGGAAATGTATCTGAATAGAAAGTTTTTGATCTCTGAGATGTGCATGGTCTCTTTGATGGTTGTGTCTCTGCTGCGGACCTGAAGGAGGCCGCTTTCCAACGTGTTCTCACCGATGACAATGGTGAAAAGAACTCCCATCTCATCGTATCTGCAACGCGTCCACACAGAAACACACAAGCACGAGTTCAAAGAAAGGTAAAGTAATTCACTTTGCATTATGTGCTGATTTAATGGCATTTACTTAGCATTCAGCTGCTCCATTGATGTTGGCAGAGTTTCAAGATATCCAGGCCACACAGAGATCTTAGCTTCCAGGAACTCCTGCAGAAGGCCTTCACAAATCTAAAGAAATATATTTAAAACACTTTTAATACATTTTGATGCAAGTCCACAGAAGGAACGCATTCAATCAGATCCTTTTAAGCTGAAAAATGTGTATTTGCACAGAAAAACTACAAAGAAAAAGCATGTAACATGTACTTCATGTTTTCATTACCTGCCTCAGCTCAACAGTGGCTCCCCTACTAATATTTAAAGCCACTTTAATGGGAGCCAACACTGGATGCAGCTTCAGGACCTGAAATCAGCAGTGCAACAAATCTCAGAGATAAAAGTCATGCCACAAATAGGAACCAGCAAGCCCGCTAACAGTTTTTCTGCACGTGCAGCGAGCTGTTAAGCACAATCACCTTTCTCTGGTGCAGCTTTTGTTTGCTCTCTTCTCTCTTCAGCTGCTGGAGTGAGTTGGACAGAAACGCCATCGCACCACGGTCCATGTTTGCGGTGATGGAGACGACATGAGGAACAGACTTTCGTCCATCTCGACACTGAAAGAGGTCAGGTAAGAGAGATGACACTGCGTGTGATTAAACTGAAGAAAAGCAGCAACAGACGTGAGCAGCTGCCCGTGTTTTTTGTGGGACCTGGTGGTTCTTCTTCCTAAAGTCGTTTAGTTCAACTGAGATTTCTGAAAGTCTCTATCTATATAAAGTCTCTAAGGGGGCAGGGATAGCTCAGTAGGTAAAGTGTTGGCCCCGTGATCGGAAGGTCAGGGGTTCGATTCCCCTGAACGGCTACCCTGAGGTACCCCTGAGGAAGGTACCGTCCCTACACACTGCTCCCCGGGCGCCCAATGGCAGCCCACTGCTTCACTGAGTGAATGGGTTAAATGCAGAGAGGGATTTCCCCACGGGGATCAATAAAGTATACATTATTATTATTATTAGCTGGGAGCTAAGGGAATTTTTGACATCAGTTTGACTTCCTGTTTTAAGACATGCACCACATCAGAGAACCACAGCCTCTGCAATAGCAGCTTAGGAACACGACTGAACCTCGATCCTGACTTAAAGCACACTCTAAAAGAAACAGACGGACCTGCAGTTTGGACCGGGCTCCTTTGTGTATGTGCAGCAGCTCGGCGTCTCCTTGACTCCACAGTGTCTCCAGGACCTCCTGACCCCACGGGAAGTTGTAGATGATCCTCACACTGCGAGATGCTGCCTGTTCGAGCTCCTCATGTTGGACTTCACAACTGCTGAAGTCGGACGGGGAGAGGGCAAACTGGATAAGAAGGACGAAAAAGACGAAACAAAGAGAAAAGCTGAGTTATTAATGTGCTCCTCAACAACAGCTTTCTCAGGAGTACTGCTGTATTAGTGAATGACAAAAGACTAACAACTGTTTGTCAATATGAGGCAATATGCAGCATCAAATGACAATAAATTTAAAGGCTGGGAAAGACTGGAAAATACACATTTATGCATTGGTGCATCACACCGTTTTAAATTTGTCTGAGATGTTTCCCTCCTCAAAGACTCACTTTTCTCCACCACTTCAGCCTCTGTCGTGTCCAGTGGTCCAGCCACTGGGACGATGTGCGAGGAGAGCAAAACCACACTAGAGATGTTTGGGTGACCTCAGCTGAGCTGACAGAAAGCAAAACATACAGTGTGTTAATATAACATAGTTACTATGCATATTTATAAACAGTAAACTGTATCTGAATAATGCATTTCTTACACAAATATAGCAATGCTTGTGGTTTTGTCAACATCTAGACACGCATGTGCCAAACAGTACTTGTTTCATAAAAAGTTAGTAAACAGTGTGGAGTTTAACAATCAGTGCTACCTTTTTTAACTGACAGCAGAAAGAAACTACACGGGTAAGCTATAAGCAAAAAAAAAAAAAGACATCCAGTGGAAATTGATTATTTTTTCAATATATTTAAATGAGCATATTCCCTTTAAAAATCTACCCACAGGTAAAGGTGAACTACTCTAATAAATGATAGAGATGTGGGTAGATGAGAAGAAAGCCTCAAACATCTTTATTGCTGAAGGAGTTTTGTATTGAGGAGTGGTAAAACTTTAGTTAGACTGGTCAGAGACGGTTGGACGGTAACATTTCTACTGATAGTGTCAAACTAAGTTCTGTTACCAAGGTTAGACTATTACTATATATTAATATTAGAGTTGAATAAATTGCTGTAAGCATTGAGGAACAAACCAAGTATGTCAAAAAAGCTAACAGTTTCCCCTGGGTGTACTTTGGAGAAGAGCAAAAGTCCTCATAAGGTCTGAAAAGGCTTAATGTGAACTCAGCAAATACTATATTAATATTAAAAAACTAGCTCAGATAAACAATATAAATCCAATATACAACAATATAATCCAAAATACCAATGGGGTCCTGTTTTAAATAGTATTTTTCATAAGTGTATCCACACAGACACTCACACAAGATGAGAAACAACAGATGAAGCCTCACCAACCAGAGCCTTCTGAAGGCTGGAAGCACAGACCCGTCTCAGCCAGACCAAATGGCAGCTTCCTGTTCACCAGCTCCAACGAGGGGACAAACTGCTCCAAGGCACCTGGAAACAAAACACAACACACGTCAAGACTAATTAAAAAAATATATATATATTATTTTCATTTTACAACAACGTAAAAGACAGAGACATGTTAAAGAGAAATGTTACTAGTTGAATTTCCGAAGTTGATGAGCACTTTCACACATCACTGAAGTCCTGACAGTATCCTTAACATGGTATTTCAGCTCTTTCCATCATCTTCCTTACTTACTGAGTTTACTACAGTGTGAAAATAATATTCCAAGAACAGCTCGTTTCCATTCACCTTACTCAAACAAAAGGTGTTACAGGTGTGTGAGTCAGAGTACCTTGGAGTAAGTTTGTTCTCATACTGGGGGACCTCTGCAGGAGCATGTGCATCTCCTCAGCGAGCTGCTCCTTGCTTAGCTCCTTCTGCTCAAGTCTCTGTTTCAGCTGTTCCAGATGTTCACATTCAACAATCCTCAGCTGACCCTGTCCACCTGCAGCTGCTTCCCTGCTGCTGCTGCTCAGGGTGTTAATCCCAAACACCTGAGCTCCGGACCTGGTCACTGAGTGCCACCACTGGTCCAGCAGGTTTCTCCTGAGCTCCATGCCCAGAGGTCCATAGCTGCAGCACAGCCCGCGCTGAAACAGCTGCACGTTAGCGTTACCAGGAGAAACGAAGAACCTGTCCACGCAGAGCTGCAGTAACGTCGTGAACTGGTCCACAGTCTCAGCCTGGGATGTGCTGCAGCGTCTCCAGCTGTGCTGCTGCAGCTTCAGTGTCATAGTGAATGCACGTCTGGACAGGACGTTTCTTACACACCGAGTAAACATGATGAAGAAACCGCTCCAGAGAAAGTTTCATTAGCAAACAACAAGCTTTAAACCCTGTAGATTTAAAATATTCGCTAAGCGTACGGTCCTAGCTGGCCGCATACTGCAGTGAAAAGAGAAAAGATGAGTGCACACGGAGGTTTGAATAGTACATGTGAACTGGGCTCACTGTGTTAAACTCCCAATAAAAGCTAAATTTAGCGAACCTTGCTAACAGCGGCGTCCACAAATACAGACGGCTGTCGGTGCATTTAAGAGTCAGACAGTTTCCCTGTCACACAACTAATAATAAGCCGCTGCTCACACTTCACATCTCACAGGAGACACACAAGAATGTATCAGTGTTAGCAACGCATCTGCAACATGTGGTGTGTGATCCGGAAATTAAATACGTATATCCGGGTAAAGGAGAATTTCAAAATAAAATGAAAACGTCTACATCCTTCACCGATTCAGTGTTTTGGGTGCTTTTCTGACTGATTAGTTAAACTCAGATCAGACGTGAATGGAGGTGGTGAGTGGGTCTGTACCCATTACTGTACAAAAACATTAAAAAATAGCAGTTATTTAAATAGATTTTTTCAGTTCATTTATCTGATTATAGTGTACACTATGATTACAAAACTACAAAAAAATTCAATTAAAAATAGGATACTTGTAAAAATTATAATACAGTTAATAGAAATGACTACACCTCTGATTTACCTTTAACCAATCTTTGACCTTTACTGTAAAAGATTTAATATCTGTATTTGATTTGATTTGGAAGTGTGTTCCATAGATGACAAACCTTTATAGAAAATGCTGATTGTCCAAATTTAGTTCTGCTATATAGTATTTGTTACATTGTCTGTCACTGTGTTCATAATAATGCGATTATCAAGCTGTTTTTTTAGATCCATTATTAGTTTGATTATATAAAGATATAAATTGCTTATTTATAGATGGTGATGCTTGTGCCCAAACTGTCATACAACAGACAGATAAATAGAGCACCACTTTGCATTTTATTATTAATTTCTGTCCTGTCTTCTTCCCCTTACCCCAACCAGTACCAGCAAATGGTCACCCCTCCCTGAGTCTTGTCCTGCTGGAAGGAGTTTCTGTTAAAAGGGGATTTTTCCTTCCCACTGTCGCCAGGTGCTTGCTCATAGGGTGTCTTCTGATTGTCTGAGTTTTCTCTGTATTATTGTGGGTTATTTACCTTACATTATAAAGCACCTTGAGGAGACTCTTATTGTGATTTGGTGCTATATAAATAAAAATTAAATTGTTGATAGATAATAATTTCCCTTGTGGGGTTAATAAAGTTTGTTTCAGCAGTATAAAAATCTGAGAATACAACTACAAGAAGGTATAATACAGAAATATGTGTTCACCTGTCACAGAAAGAAGAGGTGGTGTACAGTTTCATAGAGAATAGAACGAATGATTTCCTCAAGCGTTCTTTATGGCAGCAAGGTTGAATCAGGAAGTAGCTCTGATGCCTCACTAGTGTGTTATATCTTTCAACCACTCTGCCACACTACAGTCTACATCTATGGCGTTCAAAAAAATAAAACAAAACTATAGGCTGGTGGGGACATTCAAATTCATCAAACAGAAGAAATTGGTGGTGGTCATATGTTAATTTCATACAACTGCGATGCAGTTTGTTTATAGACCAATTAAAATCATAAATTGCACCACAAACCTTTAGTTTTCATGGAAATTATTCTCTGTGATAATTAAAAAAAAACAAACAAACAAAAAAAAAAAAAGCCAAAACAAAACACCAGGCAGCCATGGGGCAGAGCCAGAATATGCTGGAGGGACTGCATCTCTCAGCTGGCTCAGGAACTCCTTGGTGTTCCCCAGATAAAGCTGCAGGAGGTTGGCAAAAGGAGGTTTAAAGCTCTGCATTCAATGTGTTACCCCAGTGACCCAGATAATCAACAGAAAAATGGATGGATACATGGATGAAATTTAAAAAACAAACAAACAAACAAACAAGAAAAGCAAAAACAAAAAAAACAAAAGAAAAAAAAACGGGGGATCAGAGAAATGCCAGTTTCCCTGTAGCACCACACAGAGGTATCAAAATCTAAATCTAACCCCCCCAGCCCCCAAAATAACAAAAACACCAAAATCCCCAAATTCCCCACAGAGAGAACACAGACAGACAAGGTTACCATCTTTTCTTATTTTTATTGAAAAGGGCCACACGCACCCCTTTTTATAGATGATCTCCATAACATCACTTTAGGCATACCACAAACTGAAAACACTGTATTACCTAGTAAAAATAAATTACTTAGGAATGTAACAAAACAAACAAACAAACCAAAAAACCAAAAATAGTCAAGGAAAAGTGCAGCAATCATGGTTGCACTATAGGAGACGTATTTATGACTCCATTTAATGCTCTGGGTTTACGGAATAATTCCAACCCTGCTGTAAGCAAAACAAAGTTAAACAGTACAAAGGATAATAATATTAATAATAATAATAGTAATAATCATCATACTGTAAGATTTCAGGACTAAACAAAAATCATGTTGGTTCCATTTACTGTGCATATATTATATCTACTGAGGGAAGGGTGGTGGCATGGTGTAGGGCACCATTGGTGGTGGTGGTGGCGGCTGCTGGGCCTGTGGGGGCGGCGGCTGGGAGTTG
>VUQG01015391.1:0-11174 GCA_015106755.1 Etia nguti
CATGGGAATAGAGCAGCTGCGAGAGAATTCAACATTAATGAATCAATGGTACGGAAGTGGAGGAAGCAAGAAGAATGAGTTGAGTAAAGTTTGACTTATCTGACTGTTTTGTTTCGCTTAATGCGCCTTATAATCGGGAAAATACGGTAACTTCTACCTTCCTTTAGCATGTCCAGAAGTCCAACTTTTTGTGCGATGGTTAGCACCTTCCTCTGCTTTTTGGGTGCTACCGCAGGTGCCTTTGACGTCAACACTGTTGTGTTTGTTGTCTTCTGCTAGCGAAGATTTATGTAAATTTGACAAGCTGAACGCATTCTGTACTGTACAGGAGAGACGGCACGGAGGAGATTGATTGACAATCAGGACGCAGAACACAATGCTCTGTAAAAAAAAAAAAGGGAAAAAAAAGCATGCAAAATTGCACTAAAAAAATCCGCGAAACAGTGAGGCCGCGAAAGGTGAACCGCGTTATAGCAAAGGAATACTGTAATTGGTTTCTGTGTGATGATCCCACTCAGCCAGTTATAAAAGATGGACGGAGCCTCTCCTTCTAAAAAGTGCTGCCACCAGTGCCTTAAATCTGTTTCCTTTTTAATGGCCAACAGGGGGCGACTTCTCTGGTTGCACAAAGAATTTATGTAAGTTTATGAAAAAATTTCCATATTTCTCCTTTGATCTCTGACCTCAGTAAACCATGGTTAGTTTAGGGTCTTAATCTCAAGTCGCACTGAAAACAACTCGGCGCTCATCTCGTAAACTGTGGCCCTTTAATGGCGTGCAAAATGCTAACAAAGCAGGATGTGCTGATGTTTCTACTCGTTGCAAGATGGCTAAAACTCTAACTTCAAAGCTTCCCCCGGGGCTACACTAACCTGTGGGTGATGTCTAACAAAGCTAGCATTAGCTGATAAATTATCCACCCTCTGATCTAAATCTGGTAATCTCAACCTCTGAAAACAAAACAGCATGGCTGACCTTGAAGCTAATATTCACACCTTTTATATCAATTACTATTGTGTATGGTGTGTCTGCAGTTCCAAAGTTAATGAAATTTGAGCTTTTTAACTACAAATTTCTAAATCAAAAGGTAAATAAAGTAAAAGTGACACAAACAAAAAGTAGAATATATACAATCAAACTTTTTTTGTCTGTCATTTTGTGTTTTACCAACAAAAAGTGATTATACATCCTAATATCAACTTTCTGTGCATATAAATAACACTCTTGTATAGTTTTTTGGCTTCTTGATCTTATCTGTACACATTGTTTTTGTATGTATCTGTTTATCTTTCCATTTTTTATAAAATCTCTAATGCACTGTTTCCTCCTGACGCTTGTGCTGCTGTAACTTGTGCATTTCCCCAGTGTGGGATTAATAAAGTCTGTCTAGAGAAAGATTTGAAAAGGCATTCGTGTGAAATGAGCAGCTCCAGAAACAAGTCACGAGCGTGTCCTAGCCGTGCTCCTTGTGTGGTCTGGCCTCTCCGTCCTCTCTCAAACAGAGCTGTGACGAAGGCTCTCAGGGGACATCTCTGCCACCAAACTCGCCGTGTCACCGAACCTCCGCCGTGGCCTCGGGGCTGACATACCTGACAGCGGGAAATGACCACTCCACTTACTTATGTCTGCGAGCGTTTAGAGGCAGCTTTCTTTGTTTACTCTGATGAGGGAGTAAACAGAGGAAGGAGGAAGTGTCCTTTATTGTGAGGGAAGAGTGTCTATCGAGCCCTGCAGTCACACATGGGACACAGTAGGACCACCTGTTACACACACACACACACACACACACACACACTCTTTTGAGGGCAATAACATGTCCTCGGGCTACAATGACTCCAATCAGTGCTGAGTTGGATCAGCTAAGGTGTGTGAGTTAAGTTTACGAGCTGAGATGACGTTCGCAGTGAACCACAAGGTAAGTATTTTTTTCCCCTGTGGTTTGAGTTTGGGTGGGAACGTGATTGAAATGTGTGTGTGTGTGTGTGTGTGTGTGTGTGTGTGTGTGTGTGTGTGTGTGTGTGTGTGTGTGCGTGTGCGTGCGTGTGCGTGTGCGTGTGTGTGTGGCACAGACTCTGTTAGGAGGATCTGTTAAATTCCTCCTGAGTTCAAAGCTCAAAGTCAAACATGTCTCACACGACAATATTAAAAGTTTCATAAAGTTAGAAAACACGTGAGTTTCCAGATGATTGTAACGCTGCACTGGTGTGGTGATGGAAATACACGGAGTTGCGTTCAGAGACACTTTTCTGTCTTAACTACAGCCCATGTTCACAATGTCACAGCAGATCATCTCAGCTGAAGTTTGCTCCGTGTTCATCTTCTTCTTCCTGCCTTACGATGGCATTTATCTCAGCCCATCTGGAGCACTCAGCATTACCTCTTGTTGAGAACTGGTCGGGCTCTGGAGGTAGAATGGCCCTGCCCACTTCAGTCTGCATGTCGAAGTATCCTTGGGTGCGACTGAACCCCGATGGGAGTTTGTGACAATGTGGTTGGGTATAGAGAAAAGTGCTTGAATAAATATGTGTATGATTGGGTGAATGAGGCTTGTAGTAAAAAAGAGCTTTGAGTGTTTAGACTGGGAATGCCCTGCTCTACCAAAACACCGGTTCATTTGCAGATCGCCATCGTCCTCCGTGTGTTGATATTAAACCAGCCTCGGTCAGTGTTTGTAGCATCACCGTGAAAGAAGAGCTTAAAAAAGGAGGCAACTTTGGTCGTTTAACCCAAACTGTGATCTTGTTCTAAAGTTAAATCTAACAACAGTGCAAATGAAGTGTAAACATTTGTCATGTGTATGTGTGATGGTTTGCAGTTACAGTCACACTGTCACACTGTATTGGTAATTATCTACCTATCAATGCTACAGTAGACTTACACATAACACTACACTTTTATTTTTTTTTAATATAGGATTTAATTTACAGGGTAATACAGAACTGGTTTTGGTTTTGAATTAATTTACTTTTACAATCACATAATAAAATCAGTGTGCACATTTTAGTTTACACTGGAGGTGGAAAAGGGGCGGAGCAAGCCTATTTGCAGACCTTCAAATTGGGTCATACCACAACTCTGGATCATGGGGGGAAAATGGAATTTGTTGTTAGTTACAGTCAGGTTTTTGTGTGTTCTACCCCTTTATGTGTCTTTGTGGGCTGATCAGCCACTATTCAAGTTTCCCCTTTGTCTCATTTAGGTAGGTCAGCTTGTTTGAGTTAGTAGTACTGTTTGTTGTCAGCTTTTGAGTAGAGTTCTGTTACTTTGACGTCTTTTACGGGCCCAGGATTTTAATTTTTGTATAATTTAACCAAATTTTTGGGAGGGTTAAATTTAAAAAAAAAACTTTTTTTGGACTTTAACCTGTGCCCGACTTTCCTTTATTGTTCGGTCCATCACAGTATGATTCGAACTTGGATCTGTGTGGAGAGCATTGAATTCACTGGTACCATCATGCATCACCACCAAGTGCACAATACTATTTACATGTACATGGTCACAAACCAGTACACATGAGAGTGGGGAGAAGATAATTGAGTTTCTGGATATGAAAAATTCAGGTTCAGACAGAAAATTTTACATTTGAGTCCAAAAACCTGAAAAAACTAAATTAAATCCACTAATAATGAATCGGTAAACTAGAGGTTGTGACTATTTCAAACAGCCTTTATTTTGTGTCTTCGGCTGCTGTGCAGTTTAGTTTTCTTCTGTATCAGCTTTAGATGGAAGCTAGCTAACGTTCTGCTAAATTAGCTGAACCTCATAAATCCTCTTTTACATAAATACCCACACATGAAAACGTAAACATCAGTTTTAATATGACCTTTAAACCTTTGATCGGGCTTCTGTGTTTGATTGTGAATAAAACATGAATTTGTTACATTTACATATTATTGCATTCTGTTTTTATTTACATTTTACACAGCGTCCAGACTTTTTCGGATTTCAGTTTATAGTGCGTCGCTGCTTTCATTGTCATGCCACCAAATTACTTTGGGAACAATCAGAAAGAGGAAGAACTGTGCAGCTATAAAATCCTCATTTTCAGTATTAGTGTTGCTGCACTGAAACCAGTTTGCAATCGTAAAGGTTAACGTAAAACTTGTTATGTGTACATAATCATTAAAACTGCGATTTTAAGTCGTCGCCTTAACTTTTCTGCCACTCATCCCTTCACCATGATTTACTGCCCCTCTCTCTCTCAGCAGTGTCCTCCTCCCTCTCCTCCCTAATCCATTTATCATTTACTGTAGGAAGCAACCTGCCACCGGTGACTTATCTCTGCTCCACCCCCGACACACGCGCTCACGAGCACACACTCAGTCCCTCCACCACGACCTGAACTGCAACTCAACACAAATTTGTTGGATGTTTTTTTCGCAACACAGCCGTGAGCAAATTTTTCACCAAAGCTGAAATATTTTCAGCTTGCATGGACCATAGATGATATAAAGGCTACCTTACCTTAGACGTAGCTACCTTACACCCGCCACCAGGGGGCTACGCCTGTATTTGCAAAACAACTTTTGGCAGTTCAACTTTAGAAACTCGGCTGCCGACTCATTTTGGCAGTGAAACTGCAGAGCAACAGAACAGCGTCGGCCTCTCACAGATGCTGTGTCGTAGACTCTACATGCACAAAGTGGAAGAAAATAAAGGAACTGCAGTTCTTCACATCGACTTCACGCTTGATGCTCGGGTAACGTTGCTTTAGCTGTTGCACAGTGTGACACAAAAAAGTGAATCAGAGTGGATTCAAAGTGAACTGAATGCAGACAAACTGCTTCGAATGTGACACGTGGTCGCTGTGGTCCTTCAAGAAACATCTCTGCTCACATCACAGATCTGTGACGACCTGTCATAACGCTCTGTCTCTGTCTGATTCATAAATTTTACTTCCAAAAATGAATACAGTACAAGCAATGAGCAACCTGAATGTTCAGGTGTGTGTGTGTAAACTGAATAAACATCTGAACTCCACACCTACACACACCGGACTAGACCTCTACAGACACACTGTTCATTCCTGCCCCGCTGACCTCTGACCTCCATCTATCAGCTAACGTGCTACCTGCCCTACAGCTGTGTGTGTTTCCTGCTGTAAAACTGTTCTACAAGAATCACCTTGGCAATGACCCAGCAGCTCTTTATTAATTATGCTTTCTTACTTTTTTTCACAAAAGTTTGCTTTTATTTTGAAATGAACAAACAAGCCATACTATTTATCAGATGATGTCATTAAAAACCAGACACTGCTAAGTGTGCTAATCAGTGAGCCTAACTGGCAGGGTGGAGGCAGATAGCTCATCCACTGGTGTTTGAATCTGAGTGTCGGTTACAGCACACCTTGGAGCCTCCAGTGGACATAGCCATAATTGTAGCCAATAAATGCTAATAAGATACTTGCAAATACAAGTATTTGTTGAAAAAATGACCCTTAAACATATCCTGCGTGTTATCCGGGCCTCAAGTGAACTTGATGGGAATGTTGTTTTCACACATTTAAAATGTTTATAATGCCTCGTTTGTCGTGTCATTGTTCGTCAGATCAAATCTGATGCTCAGATACAGTTAACCTAACCGAATACCATACTTTAAATTAATAACGTAATAAAAGAGTATTGCAAATGGACTGTAAGATTTTATTGAGTCTCTGGAATGAGTGGCAAATTGCTTCGCTGCACAATACAGTCTTCCCTCATTTACATGTGGCATTTTTCTGCCTTTAAGAAGTGGAAAAGTTCAATAAATATTTTTTTTTAGATGTGCTCAAATCAATACATATGGAAGCAGATACAGCAAAAGTTGTGTTGACGGACACAAAAAAATAAAATTTTGGGCCAGAACTATAAAAAATTTTGAAATTTCTACCTCAGTCCAAGGTTCGGTTTATGTTTCAACAGTTTGAAAGAGGCAACGTCCAAACCTCCTTATCTGGCCCTCAGTGTGACCCGTACCGTCAGGTTTTAAGTGTTTGTTTTCTGGAAGCCGTATAAATGTATTTTTGCCTCAGTAAGTGTTCAGGTGTCTGTCCCATCCTGTCCCTCTGCTGCGGAGGTAAAATCTGAGAGCTGTAATTACACCGTCTGTCAGCTCCACCCTATCTGCTCCTACCTGTCTTCTGGTTAAACACAGCATCACTCTGTGACACGCACCTGTAAGTTAAAACCTACAGGTATTCAAACACCTCTTCGGTGAGTGGCACGTCATTGGCCGCATACTTTGGACATATTTTGGAGACACGTCAGCCTCAGCAGCAGGAGTCACGAGTCCAATGAAACCTTCAGTTTAACACCGACACTTTAAAAAATGCCGCCCAACCACCAACAAGCAGAAACCAAATTTTTCTACTAATGTGAAAAACATTCTTTTCCTGCTCTGACCTTTCACAATAAAATCTCCCAACATGGATACTATGACTGCTGTGCTGTTGCAGTAGCAGGAGAAACTGAATAAAATCATTAGTTTGATTCTTGGATTTAAATAAAATCTTTGAATGGAGTTCAAAGATTTTTTTATAATAAAAATGTCCTTTTTGTTTTGTGGATTTATTAAAATGTTACACTCACTCTGGGAAAACAGTTATTGGAGGTGACAGCATGAATAAATTACTCCAACCGTGTGCAATGAAGTTACAATCCCGTTACCTTTGAAATAGTTCAGTTAGCTACTTAGTTTCAGAATCAAGCCACAACTTCAAAGAAACTGAAACCTTGCTTTTATGTATGAATGTAACCAGAACACAAGCTGCTCAGGTGAGTCACCTACTGCACAGATGAGCTGCAGATGAGTTTCATCAGCACAGACTGACTAAGAGAAACGTGCTCTGTGAGCATTTAGAGGTTATTTGCAGACCTTCGACAGTCTTCGAGCGATTGTAGTCTGATTATTTGGAGACCGGTTGTCTCAAACCAGGCGACCCGCTCATTTGAGGATCCTACACTCGACCAGTTTGTCACAAAATTGAATGTTTTTTAATATTATAGAGTTCAAATGATATAAAGTGATGATCATAAAGTAGAGGTGTCAGGTGGCTGTAATAGGTAACAGCGATGGGAATGGTGAACAGTTTCTCACATTAGCAGAACCGATCCGATTTCGGTACAGATCGACAGCTTTCATTGAAAATGACGCAGCGCCAGTTTAAGTAACTTCTGAAAACAAGATGGGGCACGCCTGGTGGAATCACGGGTGCTGTCGAGTGGCTGCAATCGGACCGAATCATAGCGATCCTGGGTTTAGGGGAGTGTTCTTGCTTACAAATGTGCAGTGATGTCATCAAAATGACTGCGTGTAATTACTGTTGCTGCACCTTTTTCAGGAAAAATGATCAGGAAAGATGCTACAGGGACATTTGGTTTGATGAAAATGTCAAAGTCAGACTTGTCCTGAGAATTTCTGTGGAATAAAAGTCAAGCTGAAACAGTATGATTCACTCTGTAAAAGGACTTCAAATCTACCTGAGCACTCAAAGCACCTCATTCACCCAAGCTCTTTAGTTTCTAGGCTTTTTCTATAGAAGTGCTTTCTATCTAACATTCATACTCTGACGCATCTATCGGAGAGCAACTTGGGGCTAATATCTTGCACAGAGTTATCTGGTATCCAGACCGGAGATTGGCAGATGACCTGCTCTACCACCTGAGCTACAGCCACCCCAAAATCTTTGTGCGGGGGGAAATGCATGCAGTTAAACTCAAAGGTGTACTTTTAGTCAGCCTCCTCCTGCCTCTAATGGGGGATTTAATCATCAAACAGCCTCCATCAGGGGCAGACTGATGTCCCATCGATACATGAATTGGATAGTTGGATTAACTGTATGAACGGGTGTCAGGTAGGACGGAGCACCAGTCCTGCTCAGACTGACACAAACAGATGAGATGAGCCGCAGGGAAACGGCGAGAACAATGAGAGAGCAAAACACACGGGGAGCTGCCCCGCCTTAATCCCCTCCATGGTAATTGTATTGGAGAAGGAGGCCGTGAGTGTGTGTTTGAATTCGTGTGTGTGTGTGCTCTCCCCTGCTAGGTGAGGGAGGGTTGGCATCACTATGAAAGGAGAGGAGGAAGGAAGTTTGGCCAGCTCAAGAAAAGCTGATTTAATGAGAAAGTAAGAACCCTTAGAGACTCCTAATTTACTGGAAAACATGTTGTGGGTGATGGATGGCTGAGAGATGTGTTTGTGTCTGACAGATACCTCCACCAGCATCATGAGCAGTCTCTCTCTCTCTGGATCAACATTCACAGGTGCAAACATTACATTACAGATGTTACATCAGCAAAAAATGACGTTCCACAAACACCACAGAAGAACTGGCATTTAGAAAATCAGCCGCCATTGCACCCTTAGGTCAAAAACCACCTCCGAGGTGGTTCAGGTCTCCTGGGTGCCTCCCCTTGCAGTAGAGAGGAACTTGAGCCAGGGCTGTATGGGAGAGCCCCTTGGGAACCACCAGGAAGAGCTAGAAAACACTGCTTTGAAGAAGAACATCTAGAATACCCTGGTACCTGACTTTGAAGGACAGAACAAACTGGGTGGATGCCTCACCTGACTCGCTCTATGGCAGCATTATACTGTCTGTTATCCCAGTTTATGGCAACTTCGATTCCAACTCCCCGAAAATGAAACAGAAGCACAGGCGTGTCAGTTTCAGAGTAATGGGGTTAAACAGTGGGCAAAACATAAGAGTAACATAAGAATTAAAGGGTTAAAGTCCCAACGGGGCCACCGTAGTTGGTATGCATGCACTCATGGGACTGTAAGGTGTCGGGATAAAAGCCTCCATTAAATCAAATATTTGGCAGGAGTCTCCACTCTGCTCTGCTCACCTCTGGCTCCACTCTGCTGTAACGTGATTAAGAATCAGGTTGATGAATCGTCTGTCAGGCAAAGTTAAAAAAGACATTAGGTATAGTGGTGGGAAATCAGTCACACGGAGAGGGAGCAAGCTGCAGGAGAATTAAACTGCAGCAAAGAACTAAAGGAACAAAAGAAGCTAAACAGAAGGAAAAAAATGCGAATAAAAGATCAAAAATCAGCAAAAAGCCAAACAATGAAAAGCAACGTTCATCGGGTTCTTTCACACTTTCAGACCTCACATTTCCCAACAGCTACAGTGCTGAGCGGCCGTTTTTGTTTGTCCAGACCTTCGGTGTGGGGTCAGCTGTCTGAGGAGGGAGAGGTCAGAGGTGAAGCCAAAAGAAAACTCCTCCTGACCTTCTGCTCAATGGATTTTGCTGCAGTCAGACACAACTTGTGTCTTCCTTCCAGCTCGATCAGCATCAGCCATCATCCTTTTAAATCCGTCTCTCTCGCCTAGACAAATCCTTAAATCCGTCTGCTGCATCCATGCTCCGATCCACTAACATCTACCCTCTGCTGAAACTTGTCTTTTTTCCCGAGACCGGAGCACTTCTGAAACCCTCCAAACACTGGGACGCTGTTCAAAGGTCGACTGTTTTGTACCTTGAACTTCTAAAGAAGGGGTCACAAATCCACAGAGTGAAATGGAAAACTTAAAGAGTCCATGAAAAATATCTGCTATTGCTGTCACTGACCTAGCATAGCACCGCTCAGAGGTCTTTTAGCAAAACATGAAATAGTCACAAAAAAGCAGTCTACTTTTTCACATTCATGGACACAAATTGGCATAATTTTTTTTGTTTGTTTGTTTTTCTTTGTTTTTAAATGGTCAGTATATTTCATGTTTGAAGCATGTGTTTAGTCTGATGCAGGATTTATTTACTGCTCATGTTCATGGACACAATTTTCCATGTTTTCTCTAACAGACAGCACGAGTATGAATTTTTGCAGGAAATATATTTAGATGTAAATTATACCAATTTATCATTTTAACCGGGCAGTTTTGTAGCCTAAATCTAAACAAGAGATGTGTTTTTGAGTAATAATGTATTTAAAAAATGACACAAAATGAATTATGCACATAAAACCATCGATTGTTCGATGTTTTCTTGTGACTTTTATATGTATTTATTTGTTAAATGTATTATATGTATTTTAATATGAAGCTAATTTAATGTTTGTGCTCACTTAATGTTTGCAACATTAAATGAGCACAAACATTAAACGACTGAGCATTAGTTTTAGTCCAAATCATATTTTTTCATACTTAATCCTCAGAAATTGTTTTTAATAATTATATTACGGTGTTTTTAATTAATAACAAAGAACTAAGAAAGATAACACAAAGTGTAAAAATCTGTGATGTGTGGATCCAAAGTCCAAATTTGCCTCCTTTTAAAAACTGAAAATATGAATTTGTTGCACAGTGACACGGCTGAGATCACACCAGACCAGATCGAAAAACTGTTTTCACACACATGAAGAAACCAGAGAAATTTATCTTAAGGAATGTGCAAAAACTTTGCTGATTGAGTTTGTGGTGCAAATATGACTTTATTTTAGTGCATATACAGACTCTTTTTCCCTGGAAAGTCTAGTTTGCCTTATTTTCCTGTTCAGTTTATTCACCGCAGTCTGCAAGTTTCCCTTTGAAGCTATTTTTCCAGAGCATTTACAAATATTCAGACTCCAGGAAAGCCCAGCAACGTTATTGGCACAAAGGATTTCTATCAACAATAAAAAATAAAAGATCCCCAAGAGAGAGCCATAAGAAGAAAGAGAGAACCCAAGCTTCCCAAAGTGCAAAGTACAAAGTGCACTTTCTCACCAAGGGGCTTCGTGGGGGTTTTAACGGGTCTGATCGGGTCACGAATCTCACTCAACAGACAGACGCCCGGGTCAACTTTCAGTTCAGGTAAGAGAAAGAAAAACAAGCAGCGCCGCAGCTTCTTCAGCTTCTCTCAGTTGGTTTCTTTTTGCATCAGCTCTGCTGACACATGCAGGGATCCACCGAAGGGGTCAATCATACGCTCGGTCAATGCATTCCTTCCTTCCCCCCGAGCTTCTGTCTTTCTCTCGTTTCTTTTCTTCTTATGGGAGGCGGAGGGGTGAGGAGGGTGGAGGGGCTTGAGAAAACAAAAACCCTGGAAGAAAGAGAGCGGAGAAAGAGGAGAAGACAGAAAGAAAGAGAGGAGAGAAGAAAGAGGGTGGACAGAAGTTAGAGTGAATGGATATGTGTGTGTGTGTGTGTGTGTGTGTGAGCGTGTGTGTGTGTGTGTGTGTGTGTGTGTGTGTGTGTGACAGGTACCTTT
>VUQG01015392.1:8880-46627 GCA_015106755.1 Etia nguti
GAGAACAGTAGGAAGAAAGAGAAGAAGAGTGACAGCTGTTGGACAGAGAAAGGAAAAGATTCAGCAGAACAGAGGGGGAGGAGGAGGGCTGGGGGAGATAAGAGTGTGACAAACAGGAGACACTGAGAGGAAGCACAGGGTATAAAAATGCCCACCAACTTCACCGTGGTGCCGGTGAAGGACGGCAGCAGAAAGGCAGAAGAGGGCAACGAGCAAAATGATGTGCTGAAAGAGGAGGAGGAGGAGGAGGACGCCGCCACAGGTGAGATCATACGTTTTATTTCTCTGTGCCAGGTGGGCAACTCGTGCAAATGAGATCAAATTTACGAGCGAGGCTCAGACGTCGGAACACATCTTTATCCTTCTGTCAAGACAGTACAGAGGAAGCAGCTCTGGAAAATTCCAGACTTTGCTTACAGTGTCCAGTGGAAGCTGATAATTTGGCTTTATTGTGAGGGTTTTTTTCCTGAAAACCTGTTTACAGCTTTGTGTGGGCAGATAATGTGAAGGGATGATTGGGTTTTGAGCAAAGGCTTGCTCGTTTTCCAGCAGCTGCGTGAGACGCCAACTTCCCTCACACAATACTGCCACTCATGGGAGTTTGACATGAATGTGGTTTTCCTTCTGCCAGAGTCCCTCCTTTTTTCTGTCTTTTTTTCCTTTTGACTCACTCCTCAGCTGATGGTTTTTAGGCAGAAGCCCTGAACACAATGAGTTAATTGTTGTTTGATTTAGTTTAATTTTTCCGCGTTATGCCATGAATCCTAGTGTTGGTAACAAATGCAGGGAGAGCAGAGCTTCAGTGACTTCAGTATCTGCTGACTTCTCTCTGTTGGTTACCACTGATGTGCAAACTCCTGCATGAGTCATGACTGAAGACCTCACAGTGAACTCCTTGGTGTTAGAAACAACAGGATAAGAGAACTTTTACACAATGCCCTGACGCCCAGGCGTGACACACATTTCCTTGTGGGGCCTGCAGGACCAAGACAGAACAGTCATGAACTTAAATAACACTTTATACTAAACATTAAGTGAAAGCCAGCAATATGTGCCATTTACAGTTGCACATAAAAAAAACAGGAACATACTGTAATGTTATAGATTTGGTGTCGGAACAAAACATTTCCTTTTCCTCCTTCTGCAACCTGCACGTGTGCAACACCTCAGAACACTCTGCAGAGGTCATGAAGTGCATATTTAACAAACTCCTCTCTGACACTCCATGTTTTTGTCTTTTTTTTTTTTCCAGGCTCTCATTGCCAGTTAAGTTGTTGCTTTTACAGTGCTTCACATGGTGCTGAGCAAATCTGTTCCCGGTGTTTAATTTCTGTTGTGGAGCTGCAATTATGGCTGCCTGCTGAGTGAGACTTTACAGACTGTGGGAGAGAGAATTTTGTTTCATTGTGATGCCTATACGGGCTCTTGTATCACTTTAGTTTCTCCTGTGCTGGTCTATGTGTATACAAATCAGCTGTTACTGACAACGGCTGAGTGACAGCGTCGCTTGGTGAGCAGGGGATAGCATGTCAGAGAGATCTCACACTTGATCTAAAACCACAAAATTATAACTTGGCTCTTGGAAGCATCGAGGCCACGCATGTTCCTTTGTTTGCATTGTTTTGAAGTCCAGCTTGCTCAAAGCCACAGGTCCTTTTAAAATAGGCTGAATCATTCCACAAGTCAAACTGTACACACATTCTTAGCTGTGTGATTTTTTGAGAACATGATTGTGACGGTTTGGTTACAGCGTCATACGGTATGGTATAACAGCAGCAGGCTCCGGACTTTAAAGGCGAGACATGTTGAAGGTGTTTCCTTTCCGTGATTTGTTAGGGATGAGCCTCGATAGCATAGCTGATGTCCCTCGTAAACATATAGTGTGTAAGGAGGACAGAGTGAAATAGCAGTCACTGTTATTGATTATGTTGCTGGCCTGCTTCCCGTTGACTTAGTCGGGGGAGGTGAGACCCCACCCCCATGCTGCAATGTCCTGGGCTCAAGTTTTTCTCATTCACTCTGAATTCTCTCTTTGTTCTCCTCTCCCTCTCTGTTTCTTGATGTTCCCATCTCCTATTCCCTCCTGGAATTAAAGTTTTACTCGTAAACAAACAATTTAGAGGCGTGCTTCTTATACACGCACTGGGCACTAAAAACGTAAAGGAAATACTTCACAGAAGTGGGTTTAGTCTTGTGTCAGAGTCAAATGGAAGCGTTTCAGTCAACCCAGGTAAAGCTAACTAATGCAAATGTAGCCAAAGTGAACCAGCTCAGCCCCTTAGTAAGGAGGTACAACCTTTACATCTTGTATTTGCAATTAAGCTTTCCTTAGAAGACACAAGATTTATTTATATTTGAAGCAGCTTTAGTAGGTCGATGTGGTGTTGATGTGGAGTAAAAACTGTCCTGTTGTCTTTTTTTCCAGAACAGAGCAATGTTATTAAAAAAAAAAGTAATGGCATGACTTGACGTACCTGTACTACAATAATATTCTGACCTATTACATATTAAATGAGTCTTTCGTGTGCTTCCACGTTTTGAAACACAATTGTTATAAGGGCAATTGAGTCTTGCCCTTATAACATTCTTCCATTCATTTAATTGTTTTTACACAGGAGACGGCGTGTGTGTTTGGATTTAACTAAAGTCTCTGTTTGGCCCAAGCACCAACCCCTGGACATGAATAATGAAGCCACTGTAGAGGTGCCAAAAAGTGCATTCTCCCTTGTGGCCAGTTATCCTCCCCAGATTCCTGTGTTAAAATGTCTGGTATAATGGACAGTTTTGGCCTCAGTGGGGGAAAGTTTGCCCCTCCACAACAGCTGTAGGGGGGGGGTGAACTTTTTTGTAAGTCGTGCTTTTGGATACAGTTAATGATTAAAGTTTGGGGCTTGGCTGCTTCAACTCCTGAATCAAACCATGAAATTCTCTGTGCTAGTGCCTTCTCATGAGAATGAGATAAACCTGAAGTTCATCAGATAAACCAGAAGTCTGTTTGAGGACGATTTTCCACAAAAAATTTAGCGCATTCGGTGTGTATACACAAGTTAAATGACAAGTTCAGATTTGAACTGAACTTTCCTATTGTTTTTTTTGTTTGGTATAGAAATGCTATGGAAATTCAGATCGCGGACTCCAAAAATAATCGGTGATGTGATTGTGGCTATATTCTGAGTCCTGTAACCAGTTTATCATAGTTTTAAAAACATCTGACTGTCTTAAAAACCCTTACCGTACTCTTTATTTTTCAGTGGTGATATTTTTTAAATGAAACTGTCATCTGGAACAAGCAAATTACATAGATTTTAGGATGTTATGAGCTTTAGATTACACTGCATCCCGCTGAAAAGGTCTTATAACTTAGATGAATCAGTCACAGGTACATGTATGTAACTTTCCCTGCTGAACAGGTTGTACAGTTTTGAACAGAACACAGCATTCCAGAAGGGGATGAGCTCAGGTTCTGTGGGAGTGGGTGGAGTGGGACTCTGAGTGAGTTTATGTAGTAGTCAAGTACTCTGTGGGAGTTGAGCGGTGTGGCTTTGTAGTGAAATGCAGACCTCAGTTTTCGTTATGCTAAGTTGGGTTATCAGATTCAGGACAAAGCCACACCTTGTGATTAAATAACAGGGTGGATGTGAGGTGTAGCTCATGGCTTCAGTAGTAATAGTAGTAAAAGTGCAAGTGGTGGGTGTTTGGATCCAGTCTTCTTGCTTCCAAAGCTGCTATGGTAAAATCCAGCCTTCCTTCTGTTTTGTTCAAGCTGAAGCTAAACAGGTGATTATACCAAATGCCTGGGGTTATTGCCTCTGTCCGTTGGTCTGCTTGCCCATCTGTCCCAGACATGTGTTTCCTGTTTATTTCCAAGCAGGTCTGGTTCTCTTTAAAGCTGTACGTGGCAGTCTGTATTTTTGTCTCTAATTATATTGTTAACTCTTTAATTTGCCATACTTGCATACTACCTATATTGCTAGCTGCACTGGAAGCAGCACATATAATATGCTTTAAAGAGACTCTCAAACAAGCACATTGTAATGAATGAGTAATGTGGTTGGAATAGATGTATCTTAAGCCACTTTAAGACATTCACCATAGCCCTAAAATCTTTTAGATATTATCTGACACAGGTATGTGTGAGGACAAAATGTCCAGCAGATGGTTTTTAACTTGCCAGTCCATGTAATGTCCATTTGTAATGATTTTGGCACAGCACAAGCAAAACAATCAGATTTTACTAACAGTCTAATCTGTTGATATGTTCTGAATTTTTCCACCACAGCCTGTTAAATGCAGAGGTGATCTATGAACATTACAGTGCTGTAGTAAAAGCTGCTTCTTGTCAAGTTGTTCTAGATTTATACAAGTTTGATAAATCAAGAATATGATTGAGGTATGTTTAAATATGTCTGTTGTTGTATTGCCAGCCTTCAGGATAATCATAAATTAATTAATTGAGATAAATGATGGATGGAGGGAATTTTATTTTGGTCATAGAAATCCTAAATAATGAATTGGATAAGCAGTGCACGTACTGTATAAAGATGGTAAGATTTATTTCATTTTATTGGCTATGGGGCAAGTTAGCGTGATGCTACAATCACAGAGTGATAAGTGCTCTAATTTATACAGCAGGATGCACCCAGTTTATTTCAAAAATAATCTTCAATCTACCAAGCGCAGCACAGATTAGCGGCTCAAAACCAGCAAACCTGATAAAGGAGCACTAACCAAAATAATACAGTGTAAGCACGTCTTAAGTATGTTTAAGGCCTAGATTATACTCTTATGAATGGGAAAATTTATGTTACTTGGACCTGAGCAAACTCTAGCAGACTTGCGAATGCGTAAAGTATAATCCCGATTTAGGAGTAAGGCAGTTCTGGTTAAACTCGGCTTCCAATGAGGCTGAAGAACAATCAGGGGAACTTTTCTTTTACAAATTGCTGGAGACTATTTGAGATCTATAGGACTGAGACTCTGGATTATTTCACACCTGTAATTTTTAGTCCATTTAAATCAACCTTGGGTTCGTCTTCCTGGGTGGTGTGGTTCATTTGTGCAGATGTGAACGCAATAATTGGAGTCGGGTACAGACTACAACATCCACACTGAGATGCTTTGGAAGAGGCGGTCTTAGTGCGGTTTCACATGAATTCCACTGCGATTCGTTTGTAGTGTCATGTGATCCGACCTCGATCCAAACCAACTACCATATGTATGTTGTAAGTTTGAGCTAGAAAACTCCCCCATAGACATGTATGCTTTGTATTCTGGGATGCTGCAAGGTACGAAGGTCTAAATGGGCTAACAGCTAGCCATTAAATGAACGTAAATTCTTCGTGTTCTCCAATCCAATGAGCGGACTCGATGTTCTCACGTAGTTTGTGGTGACATGTTTTGGGTTTGTTGGAGCTGGAATTGTTCTCTGTGTGAAAACAAACCAAACAACAGGGAAAAGCTAAAAGTTTACAAACTCATGAACTGATTTGAACCAGAGTAAATGCTATACTGCTGAAAACATCTGACTCCATTGTGGCATATTGCAGCTCATCCACAAGCCTGGTTCTCTTGGATGTTTTTTCCTTTTAAAAGGGACTTTTGTCTTCCCACTGTTGCCACATGCTTGCTGATTTTTGGAGTTTTCTCTCTGTTATTGTAGGGTCTATACCTTGCAGTATAAAGCATCTTGAGGCGACTGTTTTTAGTAAATTTGTGTTATATAAACTGAATTGAACTGAAAAGTGACAATTCACTTCAGGTACGTTCTGCTCCCTTTCATCAAAAATGCCAGTGTTACTTAGGAGCAGAATTATTTCGGGCTCTGCTCTAAACACTCTGGGTGACCACTGACCTGATATGTTCTTTTTTCTCGTAAAAACTTGAATTTGAGATATGTTTCCCCAGTCGTTCTTGTTTGCATGACCTGCATGAAAAAACACGGTAAGAGGACGCCGGTGTGATGTAAGAAGCTCGATGTGTAGTCTGTCTTCTGGAAACCGTAGTTTAAACATGGCAGACAACCAGCGTGATGTTTTTGAGGAGTCTAGTGTAAGTGTGCTCAGATTGTCAGCACACTGCATTTCTCTTTCCCTAAGGCCTTATCAGTTCTGCTTCACACCTTTCTTTGACCTCATGATGTTTTAGGAGGAAAAGTGGTTAGAAAAAAGACAGAGGAGGTGATTTTTCTTTTCTTTTTTCTTCTCTAATGTGGCATCAACACACCTGGTTCTGCTGTCATTTTGGAAACTGTAAATTACTATAGTGCAAAGTGTGTCTACAGCTAAATTGCGCAGTGTTGCTCAACTCTCAGCAGTATGTTTGTCTTTGCCCCATGACTTTGTCCTGATGTTCCCATCAAAACAGCCAGTCACTGTTACACACTGTATGCATTTCCACCCTAAATGTGGATGATGAAAAAAATCGTAAAAACAAATCTCTTGACAATAGAAACTGTTATGATTGGTTTCTTGGAAATATCGCCACCTTACAGGCTGTTTGGGAATACTTTTTGGAGCATCCGTAGACTATCACTCACGAGCAGCTGTTTAATATAAACAACTTTATCAAATTCCAGTTTATTTCCTGGATACAGAATTTTTTTTTGTCAGAGTGGACTTTGTGTTGTGTGCTGAACTCTGTGGTTTGATATTGTAATGGGTGTGTGATGAATTAGAGAAAACATGCATAAAAAATGGAAGAATTAACATTTATAGATGAACATGTATAAACTTTATATAAACGTTACTGATTTTTGACCAAATGTGTGGAAGTCAGGGAAACCAAAGCATGTTTTCTGTGCATATAGTCAACACAATGTTGAGATTATCAAACATAACGACTTAAAAGAATCCATTTGGGCCATATATATGAAGAAAAATATCCTACATAAGACACACATGCAACATTATGACCAGAGGACACATCTAATCACATTGTCTGCAATAGGAGAGCCTCCATAGCTCTTTTAGGTGTATGAAAGAATGAACCACTAATATGTTTATTCTTTTATGTATGTTGAGCACTTGAGCCAAATGGAAAATTTCATTCTGCTGATTGATTGTCCAGACAGTCCTACTCTCTGACTACTGCCCTCCATTTCCTGCTCAGAGATCTTGTCCTCACCAGTTCTCTACTCTAAATGTGGTATCTCAGATAAGTCCTTAACCAATAAGCACGCACAAGTTAAATGCTATTTTCTCCTCTATCTACTTTTGCTATCAGCTGTAGTAGCTTTTCTTTGCATAAGCCAGGAGTGGGGAACTCCAGGCCTCAAGGGCTGGTGTCCTCCAGGTTTTAGATCACACCCTGGGTCAACACACCTGAATCAAATGATTAGTTCATTACCAGGCCTCTGGAGAACTTCAAGACATGTTGAGGAGGTAATTTAGCCATATAAATCAGCTGTGTTGGATCAAGTACACATTTAAAACATGCAGGACACCGGCCCTTGAGGCCTGGAGTTCCCCCACCCCTGGCATATGCGTTTAGCCTTCACAAACATGGTACATTTTAGAGAATGGAATCACAAGACGCCCCACAATACGATATTATCACAGTACTTAACTCATAATAAATTATGTCAAAGTTATCCTCAAAGTTAAACTTAATCAGTATCTGTTTTATCCAATAAGATAAAGCTTGGCAGGTTGACAATTGCATGCAAGCACATATCTGTTGTTGTCTACATAAATAGTTTTGTAGAAATACAACCAGAATACAATCAGTTGGCAGCCAGTTGAGTTGAATCCTCTTGAGTTGTGCTCATTAACAATGCCATCGCACTGCATGAGTCTATCTGTTTGCATTAATAACAGTTATTTGCAAATCTTTAATGTCTTTGAGAGCGACTGCAGTCAGTTCCAGTCGGACTGCAACTGTTTGCAGAACCGTTGCTCTAATTATGCAGCTTGTTCTCAATTAGGAGGTAGATTTATCGAGCATAGTGTTGGATTTTATTTATTTATTTTTGGTTGAGATGATTTAATGTAAGTTTATTCACCTGCTATGACCTCTGCTGTTCATTTTTCCCATACTTTTTACATTTATTTAATGACATAAATAAACAACCTTAATGAATTCCCCCAGCTACTTATCAGTGCATCATGTTCACAACCGTTTCACTGCTCTTACAGTGACGTCCAACCAAAAAGTCAACTTTACATGATGTTTAAATCCAGTATTTACTCACTTTTTTGGTTTATTTTTCCAACCAATCTTGTGAGCTGTGTTATGCTTTGGCACATGCTTACTGGCAAACCATTTTTTATGTGCTTAAATTCTGCAGATTATGGGTGTGCCACTTCTGTGACTTTTGTGTTCCAAGCACAAACAGACCAATAAACATGAAAGGAATGCTTTGGTAAAGGTCTGGTTAGAATCCAGCCACATTTGAACAGCTCTCAGAGTGCTCTCGCTTGGGCGTGTGGGTTACTCACAATAATTATTAAGTAATTTTGGGTCACTGCTATTGATTTGACATTGTTTCCATTATCAAATGCATTAGGCAGGTGCAAACTGCCTGCTTTTCTGTTAGTATCAGCGTGGATACTATTAGTCCTTGTAAAATCAGCAGAGATTTCCTGTTGTAGGAAATCTCTGCTGATTTTACAAGGACTAATTGTTTCATTACTAACTGTTTACCAGATACATGGTGGAAACAAACCAAGAACTATTGAAGGTGGCAAATCGAAGTCATAAAAGTGGACTGCAATTTTTATTTAAAACATTGCAGAGCCTAAAAACCTTTGGTAACCAGATAAAAGATGGGTGTGTGTGTTTGAAGACTCCAGTCACCCCAGCCATAAACTGTTCAGACTACTTCCATCAGGCAGGAGGTACTGCAGTATCCGGTCCCGAACCAGCAGGCTGAGAGACAGCTTTTTCCATCAGGCCATCAGACTGCTGAACACTTCATAGACACCTCACCTTCACTTACCAGAACTCCAACATTACACTCCATACTGTATATAAATGCCACTTGTTTTGCACATTTCCAACTGCCAACCTCTGTATATTTTATTTTATTGTTTATTCTATTTTATTAAATTTTTAAAATATGTATATACACACACACACACACACACACACACACACGTAGATATACATATTTAGTATACACATTCAGTAATGCACATACACTCTTATATTATACATATATCTATTCATATAATTCTCAGATTTACCCATTACTATATTTTGCTTGCTCTTACGTTATTGTATTTTTGCACACCTCTGTTGCTTGTGAAGCTTGCACACAAGAATTTCACTTGCATGTACTGTACCAGTGTACCTGCACATGTGATGTGACAATAAAAGTGATTTGATTTGATTTGATTTTTGTGTTAGACATTAAGTGAAAAGTGCCTACTTGCCTACTTTCTGTGCTGATGATGTAGCATCACCTTCCTTGCAATTAACAGATGCTCACCAAACACATTTTGACATAATACATAAAATATCATCTCATATTAACAGCATTTTGTTGTAATATCAGTTTAAATACCTTCCATTATCCCCCATATTGAACATTCTCATATTCTAGGAACCAGATGCTGGCTGTAGAACAACCATTTAATATTCTTGTAAATCGCCTTGGTTACATTTAAAGCGGCGTTTGGAGGACATTAGAGAGGATTTTGTGACTCTAGATCCCAGAATGTATCTTACCAAATGGATTTATAGTTTCTCATGTAGAAAGGCAGCGTGTACGCATCCACCTGCAAGTAGATGACGTTTGCTTCAAATTGTGAGACAGTGACACCATCTGGAGAAGAGTGGACTTGAATTATTTGTGCCTTTCATCAGGACAGGATGTTTGGCACAGACTATGTGACTGACTGTGACTATGATGTGACAATTTACCTGTAGTAGCATCTGATTTTTCTAACTGCTGTATTTAATTACCACAATTTCAGTGCCTGTAAGCTCTGTGTGAAATACAGTGTGCAGTGAACCGTTATCTGTTCCAGTAACTGTTTGAAGTGACAGGTTTTGTCTAAGTGCTTCTAATGCTAAAGCAGAATACGTGTATATGGGGAATATGTGTTTAAAACATCTTTTTAAGCATGCCTATTATGATCAGTGTTGACTTTTAAGTCTACTGTGTATTCCAACTGTTTTTATCCATAGTGTGATTTTGTTATTTAATGGCTTCTTAGGTGTCCTTCAGTGTTTTGAAAAGTGACTATATAAAAAAGGTATTACTACTACATACTGGGGAGAGTATTAACAGAACTTAAAAATAAAAATAAATAACAGACATGGACAAAAATACGTCAGCCCTCCTACAGTAGTACTATATTTTGATTTTGTTCTTGTCCATAAAAGAAGAGTAGTTATGGAAAATTTCGCAGATATATACAAATGCCTATTAGGATGAAAACAAATGTAAACTCTAGCTTGGCTTTTAGAAGCATGCAGCCACACGGTCGAAGTCTTTAGCGTTAGGGAGTGTCCTCACAAGAAGGTTTGCACATCACTTGTGTAGCTGTTCGTTGGTCACTAGTTGATGTTCCCAGCTCTGTTTGCCTGTGTAACCCTTTGAAGTATTCGATTACCTAAAGTATTACCCTCTAAAGTACCCTGTCATTTGTCAACAGGATCGTTTGCTGTCATTGGTCGTTGCGTCACAGTTGAGAAAGGTTTAATTCGGGATCTGCCGACTTCACATCACAGATGGCCATTTTGGCTTTTTTAGCTTAAAGCTTTAAGTTTGGACAGCCCTTTACGCAACATCACCTTTATAGTCTTCTCTGTGTTTAATGCAACGCGTTCACACGTTCTGTCCTTCGTGTCCATGCTTTGTGTTGCCCAGCAGAGCAGTTTGTTTACCTGACAGGTTTAGGCTACGTCCACACTAGCCCGGATAGATTTGAAAACGGCATTTTCATCTGAAAACACTCCGCGTCCACACTAGCGTTTTCAGTCGTTTTCACAGTTGTGCGTCCACATTGAACGTAAGCGCCGAAAACGCTTACTTTCCAGTCCTGCGCATGCGCAAAAGCGAGTGAGAATTAAAGAATTTGAAGAATTGCTATCTGGAGCATGTACAAACTGATATTAATCTTTTTTAGGGCTGTCAAAATTGAGAGCAATCAAAACAACTGCTGTATAATGCACTCGGCTATCTTTGTTTAATTGGTCACATGACTAAAATGCGTCATTGTTTTAGAAAGTCTGCATTTTCGAGTGTCCACACAGCTCCGTTTTTGAAATGTATGCGTTTTCGACAGCGTTTTCCTTGAGCGAAAACGCCGTCTCAGTGTGGACGGGAGGCCAAAACGGAGTTAAAACGATGCGTTTTCAAACGAAAACGCATTAGTGTGGACGTAGCCTTACAGGCTTAGAATATCATTAAATATAACACGGAGACGCTTAAACACACACACACACACACACACACAGTAACAACAACCATCTGATATCAAACCAAGGGGCCCTTGATACGACCAAATCCTTCTTACTGTGTGATTTGAGAGCCTCTCAAAAAGCTCTGCTTTGACACATCTGCCAGTTTAATGATGCTGACAGCAGATGTTCAGTTTTGTCTTCATGTGGGCTGCTGAAAGATGACTGAACTCTGCTTGTGACAGCGAGGAAGTTTCCATGTTTTTTTTCTGTCCTTTTAAGTTGTTATTCACAAACTGCTCCTAAAACTGGTGTACTGTAGTTGTCCCTGGCTGAAGACTCTACATCGATCCCCTGTAATCTGACCAGCAGTTAATGTGTGCGAGGCTGGGAAGCAACGTTGATCTGATTCTTACTGATTCAGCTGAATGTGGCTAGACAGCACAAGTAGACCTTCACTTTGTGTGCTGACCTTAAAGCCATTACTTCCTCAACTCCAGGCCCTCAACTGACTTCTGTTTTATAAAAAGTTCAGGATTAGCCTAATCTGGTTAAGCGATTAGTGCCCATTTCACATGCTCTTGTACAAAGAGATTAATGGGCAGCCAGTACAAAGGAAGACAGCAGGGTTCTAGGTTGACCAGGCTTCAAGGTAATAGCCGGGGCAGAGCTGTTTCTGCCATTGTCTGTCCGGTTTGTGGGGCTGTAGCACACCTTTGACTCTTTCCAGCTGATGTCTAGCTTAATCTGAGGTTAGATTAAGTATGCATGACACTAAAGCATCGTGCTTTGAAACCACTCACCTCTGGCAGGCCGATGTTCAAAAAGAGATATTTATATGTGAACAGCTTTATATGTATATATATCACATATATTTATTGATGCATGATCATTTTCAAATAATTTGCTTTCTGAAAAACTGAACAAGTTATTTTCTAGTTCAGAAATTAAATACAGGGGGGAATAAAAATTTTAATGGCATCTTTTTCCATGGTAAAGAATTTTCAAGTGTGTCCGTGTGTGTGTTACGTCCCAGTCTGGAGGTACAGGAGCGCAACATAAGGGTTAAAAGGAAGGTGACCCCGCCCCGGTCCCCAAAGCCATATCCAGAAGCCAATTTACAGATTAAGGTGATTTTATTGCTACATGTTTAGACATCTTTGTGAGGACAGAAAATTATATACCTGTGGAAACCAACAGTCACTTATGGGGACAAAGTGCCTGTCCCCACGAGTTCAAATCTATTTTTGGGGCTCAAAATATGGTTTTAGTGTCAGGGTTACAATTAGGGTATGGTTACGTTTTGACTAAGGGTTAGGGTTAGGCATTAACCTTTTCATGATTAGGGTAAGTGGCTAGGGAAAGCATTATGTCAATTAGATGTCCTCAATAAGATATGAAAATGTGTGTCTCATACTGTGCTGATCAATGCAGTGTCTGTGACACCCTGGAGGTCAGGCAGGAGGTCAGACCTGCACCTGTAGTTTAAATTGGTAAACACGAATCGATTCAGAACGATGTACTGCACAGCTCTAATTTCAGGGGGCATGTGGTAATTCTGCTCTGTCAGCACCACAAGTGTGCTTTTTATTAAAGGGAAAAAAGATTTTTCTATCTCCCTGTTTGCCGTGTGTGTGTGAGAGAGAGAGAGACTGAGAGCACATTCATTCATCCATCCTTCCTTCTTCCTGCAGCCCCGCACACCTAAACCAATCTGTCTGTGTTATTCCAGACTATAAGCTTCTGCATCATCAGCTTGCTTTCTTTGCTCCTCCCCATTTTGTGTGTGTTCATACATGCACAAACAGTGATCAGCAGCTTAGCAAGGTTGAGAGAAAGAACTTGGGTGTGTGTGTGTCCGTGTGTGCACACACGGACATGTGTGCTTGCCGGTCTCTCAGTGGGAGGGTGAGGGTGCTTTGTGATGCATGGCTGATGTCGCTGACATCGTCGTCGTCACAGGCCACTTTTCACACACACAAGCACCCACACACTGTCACAGAAATAGCTGATCCTCACATTATCCACACAGCCCAGGCAGCATTCCTGACTTCTGCACCTCACTGGCAATATCTTTCTACTTTGAGCCCCGTACTACTGGAGTTTCACAGGAACCACTGCTAGGAACCCAGCCCCCTTCCCGCCCTTCTTTTTACCCCCGCTCCTCAGGATGGAGCACAGGGGAGGGTCTCGACAGAAGGGTAAGTTTATCTTCACTCCTTCTTAAAAGCTGTTTTCCAGCTCCACGAAAGCTGCGCTGATAAATTCTGATTATATTGTGAAGAATTGGTTCAGTGTGTAACGTGCATGTATATCTTCAGAGGTATAAATCTGGGTTCAGCAGAGGTCGTAGTGTCTCGCTTTCTCTGTATTTGGTGTGAATTTAAGTGATCGAGATGCTTAACTCCTTTATTGTTGTTGGGTTTGGGGGTTTTTTTGAGACTCACAAAATCAAAAATCCCAATATTTTAAATAAATTCCTGTAAAGTTTGGGAATCGATGGGTGGAACTCTCCCAAGCAGAGTTTAGAAATTCACCCTAAAAATAAATGCACTGACATCCAGCAAAGGGCAAAGTGCATAAAAATATAATTTTCTTGTTTCTGCTCTTTCCTAATCTTGAGGTCAATAATGGAATCTTTTTTTATGCATTAACGTCAGGCTAAAAAAATAGATTTTTGACTTGTAATTTTTAAATATCTGATATTCTCTCTGTATCGATTTTTTTAAACCTCTGTCTTTCTTTTTTTTCTTTTTTTTTTCTGCCCACCATTGTACATTGAGCCACGGGCTAACACCGACAGTGTTAGGCAGCTTACAGCGTCATCACAGCGGACGGCTTAGCAGTTATAAATAGGATGCATGGTCATTTATTACCACAGTGAACAGAAAGGCTGAGCCTAGCCATTAGCACATCCTCAGTGTACCTGCACATATATTTGGAGTAAGTAGCAGAGTGCTGATGGAGTCTAACTTTCGCCGTGGCTTCTGAACAGAGGGGAGCTGAAAGACGACTGACTGTTTGAGACAAAAATCGAGCTGCCTCTAACCATCTTCAACTGTGCAGAGGACGGTGGCACAATCAGGGAATCCCACTCTCTTATGTAACAACGCTGACTGTGATGTAAAACAATGAGTTTGAAATTGCAGATGTTGGGGGCAGTCTAGCATGTAACCATCTGGACTCTGTTTATCCTGCTCTTAACGTGCCGTGTCCTGCAGCTTTCATGAGTATCATCTAAAAAGTAATGGTGGCCGCAAGGTTTGCTCTTGCATGCGTAGGTGTGTGCCACTATAAATCAATTTATGAGTTCTAATGCACTCAAATTTATTTCTCACTAAGTTTTACAGTCTTAAATACAACAATTTAGCTCAAACAAAGAAGTGATTATGCTTCTCACCACTGAGGGCATGTCATAAATTCCACATTAACGCTGTTAAAACACAGTTTCATATTATTCATATAGGATTTAAAAACATAATTTTATCTGGCTGCTGAAACACAAAACAAAGCCAAACATAATTTTTTCCTGAGCCGATTCAAATTTTTCTTGGCAGTTTGTGTTGTTAGCAAACTTTACCTCATGCCAAAGGTTTCTGTCCATCTTGAGAGCATGGGAGATAAGGGGCATGATGGTTTTTGCTACTTAGGTGGTTAATTTAACCTTTCTACATTTCCATGTAGTTAGCCCCAGTTATATATGCCCTTCAGCAATGTCGCAATTGTCGAGGTCACGTAATGCGCTATAGCACCAGCAGTCTGTCCTCGGCACCTGCAAAAGTGGATCATGTGCACACACACACACAGCTTTAACCATCAAACCCACCTGCATTCATTCATCACACATTACACAAGAGGCTTCAGCCTGCTTGTTCCTTATTTTTTTATTGCTCAGATCCCGATCATTCTTTCTTGCCATCAGTGTATGAAGAAAACTGCACAAATCATCACAAATAATTCTTCTACTTAAGTCTCACTTTTAAAAATGTGCTGCTCAATACTGCAAATTGAACATTTGCAGTATTTGTATCTTTAGTGTCTCGCTGTAACTGAATAACATGAGCTAATGCAGGGTTAGGGACACATTATGTCCCTTGCTAAATGAAATTCACCTGGTTGCTCTTCTTTAGTCTCTAGCAGCTCTGATTGAATATGCGGCTCTTTAACTGCGATGTGAGGTGGTCAGCTCCATTCACCGGCACGTACCTAACATGTTCTGTCTGCTGTATCTGCTTTTTTGGTGCTGGGTCCTTGGAATATGTTTGGTTCAGACACTGCCTGTTTGGATGAAAACAGCTGCTTGTTGTGGCTGGAAATGGGGGGTTAATGAGTGATGTGAGAGTAAACATCACAGAAGATTTGGAGGTGATGACCTGTGTGATGAAGGCAGGGTTACACAGTGAAAGATCAGGCAGGAGTGGTTTTTAGGCTGTGGTTGGCAGGAGCCTCCTGCTTTCTTTTCTGTGATGGTTTAAATGTAGTGAAGGTTGGACACTGATGTTGGTTTTGTTTGGTTTAATCCTCTAATGCTGGGCGGGATGAATGTGTGTTTAGGGGCTACTATGGTTACATAAATGGATAATCATAAGAGGAGCATCAAGATGAGGAGTATCAGCTGAGCATAACCGAGTGTGTCCTTTGTTTGACATGATATAACCTTTGCTGTGACACTTTACTGTAAACTGCTGATCTAGTTATTCATGTGTCCACATTTCTTTTCTTTTTTTTACATGTAGCACTGACTGGCTTTTTTCTTCACAGGTGCATATTTGCCAACATTTACATCCCTAGCTCCTTTTGAACTAGTTTGTACATTGCAGTGCATTATCAGCAATCTTGAGCTGACATGAGAACAGATGATGTAAGGACTTTGCGTCAGCAAAGCAGGATGGGTAATAATGTAAAGGAGCGGGCTGCCATCTTGGTAGAATGATTACCCACACAAAGGGGTAGTTTGGGGCAAGGCAGGTTTATTTATAAAGCTCATTTGAAATGCTATAGTCATTCATGATGCTTTAGTTTCAAGCAAAAGTAAAGAGGAAAGAAACACAGAACAAGACTTTTATTTGTTTCTTTATGATATGGTTGTTGACATAATTCCGACCAAATTTAGGACTAGACTGCAATCAAATGGATCTGACCATATTTAAACAAAAATATAAGATCACTGAAAGCAGGGTGAATTAGTCCAAGGTAGATGGCAACTTATGCGATGTGAACAGAGGCCAACATCTGTTCACACCATGGCTGTATGTGAATCTCGACCATGTCCCTGTGGACTCCTCTTTGCAGCACACTCACACACATACAGTGACATTTGCGCTAAACCACTCCAGATTATACTTAAGACACAGGGACATGTGCAGATAATCTTCATCTTCTGTTGAATCCCCCGTGTTTGTCTCTGTGATTTTTTTTCCCCCTCCACTAAATAATCCACTGCAACAATCGCTGCAGCAATTGCAGTATGGGGGGATTTGCGGCAGCTGGCACTTTTTCCTCGTTTAGGATGCCGAAGTGCATCTTAAGGTCGCAGGAGGATTCGATCACCTCAGGGTGAGACAAATTTGTCACCTCACACAGACTACTTGAGATATTTTTAGAACAAAGGAACATGAGATTGCAGATTTAATTAACAGTCGACATCAGGATTCATCTTGGACACAACAACATGATCCAGATAAAGAAGCAAAGAAAAATAGATGCATAAATGAGAAAAAGTTTTTAAAAAGATTTATGCCAATCATAATGCAGAAAGTCTATCTATGGTAAAGGAGCGGTAAAGCCTCTTGCTAGTTTGTATTGGTTTTTATGAAATAAGCTTAAAGACATCACTCCGCACGCTGCTGATAACATCGTTCGGAAAGCTACAACCATGCAGTTAAACTGATAAATCAACTCGCCATCTTTATTGTGAATTCGAACATTTATAACTATTTAACACTTTTCAGATCACAAAAAATCCCGAACATTCTTTACATTTAAAGTGCTTCATAAAACAATCTTGGCTTGATACCTACATATTAGAGAAATGAGATGCCTTTGAAAAGTCCACGAGGGTGTCTTAAGTGCAGTGTGGGACTGTATTACCAAAGATCCCACCTTCACTTGAGGACAGGTGAATGGTTCTCTTCACTTCCTGACTGACGTCTTAACCACCTCACATATGGACTTAAAACAGAAACCTCACCTGATTTGGAAACATTGCCAGTTTTAGCCTGCTGCCTGGTCTCAAAGAGGATTTAGCCAGAGTCATTTAAGACAATCATTACCAGTGGCGTGTAGCACTGAATAGAATAGCTAAGTGATGACGGACTGGCTGACTCACCTTTACCTGCACTTGCTTCGTGCTTTACCTTAAATTCATTCCACAATAGGCACACTTTGTGAAATATTGTGTCCCTCCCTGATGTTCTCTGCGTGCTGTCCCACATAGAATGCTCTTTTACAGAGCGTCACAGTACAAGGACATAATGACTTTCTCTGTGATTACCAACAGGCTAAGCCACTCTACAAGCCTCTTATTCCCCCAGCAGCTGGATCAAGCAGCAAAAGTTACTCGTGAAATCCCCTCTGCAGCAGGCAGCTCCACTGATGAATGGAAGAGGCCCAGCACTGACTGGTTGTGAACAATCCATTAATCTAAACAGGTGGAGAGATGCAGTGCACTCATTTTTGGGCCAGTGTTTAAACTTCAGCTGTTTATCTCTGGATAGGCTCATCGCACACAGTTGTGTTATTTTTAAGTAGAATTGATTCATTTTATAATGTGGAGCTTCAAACAGCAACTTTATTTACACAATTTATTTAAACAATATTTGAATCCACTCAGTATTAATGCTGACCTTTGCATGTTTCAATTGAAAATGCCAAATAACAGCAGATCATCTGCTTTTCTGCCTAATTTAATAACATCAATTGATCTTTAAACTCTGTATCAGAAAATAAGCAGTCTAATCTACTTCTAATCTTCTTTTTTAAAAGTGATCCATTTGTGACCCTTTAAATTCTTTGAAGTTAAAAGTAATGAGCTGGAGTGTTTAAAGAGACCCCACTCATCACTTGCACAGTCTTTTTAGAAGTTTCTATCTCTAAAAGTAGCAGGTTGCCCAGATAGAATTGACCTCAGTTTATGTGTGCATGCATGAAAGCAGCGTTTGAAGTGGTGTGGCTTTTTGTGAAAAACATAGCTGCTGGAATTTGCTGCATTTGTTGCGTCGGGATAAAGGAGTTACTTAATTTTTCTGTCTTCTGTGGTGGGTTCGCTCTGTGTGGGTGCGGCGGTATGAACTCCACACACGCCACCTCTGTTTATTTTTCTTGAGTTTCATTTGAAGGTCATATTTATTGCTTCATTTTTTTGCCTTATTGGACTTTATTTATAGTCTTTTATTGGTCATAAACACACAACCTATTTTTGACTGTTTCAGTCTCTGCACAGCAGGCTTCAGCTGCTTAAACCTCTGTTCACTCCTCACTTCTAATATTTCTGACGCTATAATGTAATTACCTGCAAATTAAACTAATGGAATGGCACACACTCACACACTCTTTCTCTCTCTGAGATGATCATTCTTTATCACATTCATCTGGATTTCACACACTGTCACACCCTGCGCTCTAAGGTGTCTGTTCATTCAAAAACATTGGTTCTATGCATTGCTGTGTAGTTTCTCAGCCCAAGCAGCAATGACATGGTTCACAGCTTGGTGCTAGAATGTCCCTTCTGAAGACGACTGGGTTGCTCTGGGTAATACAGAACAACTACAAGATTCATCATGTGGTTGAAAAAGTAGACACAGAGGAAAGATGGTGTGTTTCAAAAATCTCTGCTACAGAGAATAAAATAACCAGTGTTATTAATCTTGATGAAGTCCAAAAGATGGAGACCAATACTTGTGTTGTATTTTCTCACAGATTGCTTTTGTATGTATTATTTTTGTTTCATTTGTTTTCTTGTTTGCACTGTTATGTATTTTTAGGCTTATTAAATATGTTTTGTGTGATCTGTACTAATGTCTTTGATATTGGTTTTTCCATCTATATTCTCACTTGCCTTAGCTAACTTGTACATATAGAGTAAGACTTCATTTCTAGTTTAGGTCTAAATTATTTATGGATATTATGAGAAGTCATCACCATGATGTGGGTTACTAAAAATGCAATGGTGTGAGAGTCAGATGCACGAGGCCAAAGTGGTTTTAGTGTATGTCCAGAAAAGAAATAAAACTGATTACATCAGGTAACAATTGTTAGCAGGAGCCACTGAATATAACATGTAATGTATTAATTTTAGATGAATTCACGTCCACCTGTTGCATTTTTTTTTTTTTTAGTAGGATGAAAATACAAACCTTGCCCCATCCTCAGGATGGATGGATCTAGCCATGTTCTAATAAACTGTACTGTCAAGTAAAATTTAGTCTTATTTTTGAACTGTTAAAAAAAAACCTCCTTGAGAGACCTTCAGGGATCACCTCAGCAAATAATGAACTTTTACTAAATATTGACCACCGTTTACCAACTTTAGACGTTACATGGGCGAAAAGTCTTGGTATAAATACTTGCCCAAGGTAATTCATCATATTCATTCAGAGGTAACACCATCTACAGTGGCTTTACTAATGGAGAATATTTTCATTGTCTTCTTAAAAGTTCTTTCTGGCTTTTCCTACTTTATGTTTTTCTGCTACCAGCGTGGTCACATGACCTTTGTGGCAGTCCCTATTATTTTGACTTCACCGAGCCAACTAAACTGTTGTGTACTGCACTGTTCCAACAGTAATCCCTGTGCTGCTCCAGAGACCCTCTGTGAGCTTGAGGAGAACTGGAATATGGGCTTTTGCGGTTTAAGACTGGAGTTTGAGTCCATCTGTGTCATTTGACGTAGGGATGATTATAATGTAGTTATTTTTTTCTCAGGAATTTCTTGGATATATGAAGAGGAATGCCTTATAAATGGAAATATGTGATAATGATTTGCATAAACAACCAACTAAAGTTTTCTTTACTTCCACCAAACATTGTCAGAATGAAGATCCATGAACAGCATTATTATGTACTGTGGTTCTCAAAGCAATTGTTTACCAATCACTGGTTATATTGGGTTTTGGTTACATGATGTGTTAAACCTCCTCGCATTTCCCATAACGAGAAAACTGTGCTGTGTTTCCATAGGTGATGGAGTCCCAAAGGAAAACAGTCCTTTTATCAACAACACAGACGACAAAGGCAACAGCTACGATGGCACCAACATGGCACTTTTTGAGGTAACTGCCTAACATCATCATGTGGATGTCGCTATCATACACAAGCCTGGGATGTTTTTCACTACACAAGGAAATGTGACTGTGTTTAAGCTATGTAGGAGAAAGCAGAAACTCCACAGTAAAACTATAAATTCACCAGAACCCTGCCTGAAACTTATCTGCAGCCTAAGTTGGAGCTAGTCTGTGAAGCTCAAACCATTCATTGATGCCAAGTATGCTGGAACAACAGTCTAAGTTGTGGTGAACTAAATAAATAGAAACTCGCAGAGGTAAAAGCACCAATTTACCCTTAGCTCAACAATGTGTCAGTCAAGAAGTTTATTTGCCATAAAAACCGGTACATTCCTTTAACTTCATTCAGCTGAACCTTTGCCTGCTGCTTCCCTCTGCCATCTGGCAGACCTTGGCGCTCTGTGGTCACTGGCGCTTGTATACAATCAATAAGACAGCTGAGGCTTTTGGTTCTGAAGTTGATCCAGGAATGCTATTCAAAGATGCTTTGAATGGAGCAAAATACGAAATTTTGCACAGTTTGTTTTGCAAATGGAAGACTTCATGCGATAACTGACCATCAAAAGGCCAAATTAAACTTTAAAGTTTTTCCTTCATGTGATATATATGAACATATAATTCCTGCAAGCCAAAAGTTCAAGCGTCAGGCTGCTCTGAAACACACTCTTAGCTCTGTATGAAGTTAATGAGAGCAGATTTCCTGAATATGCTTCTCAGGTACATGGCTCTGTCTGTGAGCATGAAGCCCCACCAGCCTATTCTTTTCTTTTAACAGTCAGCCAGTCAGAAGGTAGTTGGCTTAAAGTGAAGACAGTAGATGCACTGGTTGCACCAAAGCCCAGTATAAGATCTAAAGGAATGATTTTGAACAGCAAATCATACAAGGCTGTTCTAGTAAAGTTCAGCTATAACAATTTTGAGCCTGAAATGAGCAGAAAAGTTCCCACTGAATGTAATTTTGAAAAGGTCATTTGTATAACACTGCTGCTGTTTAGCTGTTAAAGATGAGTTTCTTTATTGCAGGAGGAAATGGACAGCAACCCTATGGTGTCATCCTTCCTCAGTAAACTCGCAAACTACACCAATCTCTCACAGGGTGCACAAGAGCACGAGGAGGCTGATGATGATGAGGTGCCAAAGAAGAAGGCTGTTAAGGTAAAGAAGCAAGCCTCGTTCCACACACTGCAGTGGAGCTTTTAGTTAGTGTTTGCATACATTACATACATGGTAATGTACAGTTGACATTAACAGTTGTTCCTTTAAATCTGCTGAACTGTCATTACATAACCAGGTCTTTGAGTGATGAAGCCACCGCTGTTTGTTTTTGTTCTCTAACATTCTCTGTGCTTTTTCATCTTTAATACATCTCTTAAAACTTTTTCTTTCCTCAGAAAAAAACTTTATTATTATTATTAAGTATATGCATGTGTTCATTACTGCTTAGAGGAAGTCTGTTTAGTCATCAAGTCATTGTTCGCCACAGAAACATTTTGTTTTGTGAAACAGCTACAGTGAAAAACAGATTTTGCCAACTAAAGAAGAAGAAGAGGCGGGGTATAGCTCATTTCAAAGATGAAATTCAGACAAAACTCATCACCAGTCCAGCACAAACCTTTCCTTCAGCCTCTCCTTCGATGCTTTTGTTTGGTCATTCTTTGAAAAGAGTAGTTTCCACAGTGCTGCCATGCTTTTGTAACCACAGCTCGGGTCACATCCCAGTTGCCCCATCTTGTCCCCACGCGTAGAAATGGGCCTTGAGCACCTCCCACTGGCTTTTAGGAGCATCTTACTTAAGAAAGAAGTGGATGAAACTGACGCCATTCTTGCGCCTCTTGGTCTGAAACAGTGAGACTGGTACATTTGGAGGTAGATGGGAAGGCGGTCCTTTGACCTGTTGTTCTCCCTGCGGTCTTTCTGCTTGTTTTTGTGAAAATACCATTCCTTGCAAGAAATAAGATGGAAGTCAGTTGGTTGTACTTTGAGGGTAGTGGTTTTGACTTATACAATGTTTAACAATGTGTACTTTTGTTTCCGCTCCGTCTTCATTTCCCTCTTTGCTTCTGCTTCTTTGTTTCTGGTCATATTTTTTAATTGTTTTATTTATGGCTGTAAGAGATGCTGCAATTTTCACTTCTTTCCTCTATTGTCATATCCTTAATCACTTCTTCCATCAAACACAAATATGTTTAATGTTTTCTCATCTTCTGCTTCGTCGCTTTTCTCCCAAATCCTCCCCCTGCCCTTCCTTCTTCCACAGAGCCCTCAGATGGGGACGTTCATGGGTGTCTACCTCCCGTGCCTCCAGAATATTCTGGGGGTCATCCTGTTTCTGCGCCTTACGTGGATTGTCGGCACTGCCGGCATCTTGGAGTCCTTGGCTATTGTCGGCTTGTGCTGCTCATGTGTGAGTACTTAATCATCATGATCTATTTGTTTTTTTCTGAGTCTCTCTCTTTTTTCTTTTTCCCCCCTAAGATGTGGCCAGACATTAATGCTTGTCTCAAGGCCTAAAGAGTTTGTAAATTAGAAGAAGAAGATATAAAAATTAAAATGTTTTAATGGCTGATGTGATCTGTGAGGATCTTTATTCTCACTGGGATTAGTTGCACATATGCTCAATACGCTGACCTTATTATTTGAAATTAGGCCATGTTTACCATGATCATTGTGGTAAACATACTCTAGGTCCATGTTGCGTTACAATAAAGGAATTATGACTGGTTATGTGCATAGTAAATGCTGATGGGCGTTTTGTTGTACCTTCTACATCTCACACCAAACCTTTGTCCTTGAATTTACTTCCTTTGTTCTTTATCAAGTGCTTTAGCTTTTAACTCATTAGAACAGGATTATGTAAGAGTGTGTGTGTGTGCCCGGCTGAGTGTTTTTGCTGATTTTGGGTCCAGAAGCTGCTTCAGTTTTTAGTGGTACACAGCCACAGTGATTGACAGCCGTAATGAATGGCCGGCAAGATGACTTAGTGGCCACTGATCCCTCCTATATTTAGCCACTGTGACTCTCCATTTCTCCTGCTCCTCCAGCTTCTAATGGTACCTGGCATGACGTGTAATCCGTCCATCTGCAAACTGTCAGAAACATGGTGCCATCCACACCCACACAGTAGCTATATTCGCCAATCCCATGGCAGGCAATGGATTATTTCAGCTTAATCAGGCAAAGTAGAAAGGAAAAAACCCCAGACCCTAAATGCTTTTTGTCTCATAATTAAATCTTCTAATGGCATTCCATCGTCCATTTGAAGAGTAACACTGCCTAAACAAAGAATCAGCCATGAAGTGCATTTCCATTCTTTACCCTATTCTTATCAAAATTTTACATTTTAATATGCATAGATTAATGATCTTATTAAAGTGAATTTCTATGAATTAATCATACATAGACGGGTCACAAAGTCACCAAATGTTTGCTGTTGGTTCAGCTGATACTCTTCTACACCTCCAAAACTACCAATTCAGTTCAGTTCATTTCAATGTAATTTACACATATATATATTTATAGCACCAAATCACAACCACTGTTTCCTCAAGGTGCTTTATATTAGATATTGTGGACCCTACAATACATAATATTATAATATATTGTACAGGGAACCCCAACCGTGAGATCACCCACTGTGAGTAAGCAACGGGCAGCATGGGAAGGGAAAAATTCTGCTCTCTCTTTTTGGATCAACTGAAGGCTTTTGCCACCTGTGCTGCAAGCTTTATATGTGCAAGTAGGGCTTCACATGATTTTGACTTCCCACAATTAAATAAACACGATTAGTTAAAAATCCAACACACACCTGATGATCAAAGCTTTTGTTTGTTAAGCGCATCCAGCAAAAGAAAGTTGGATTATAAAGATGTCCACGTAAAGTTCAAGTATGAGATAAATAAGGGGTTTTTTTTAAAGTCCAAAAATAAAACAGTCCTTTTAGATGACCAACACATATGTTCAGTTGGTTAAAACTGTGACACCTCAAAGAGCTCAATGTTCAGCTGTAGTTGAGAGTATTTTATAAATCCAAGTACAGTTACTGATAAATTCCCGACATGTGGCAGGTAGCTTTAGAGTAACAAACGGGTCCACAGGACGCAGGAACAGTGGGAATGATGTCATCAGTAAACAAATGCCTTCCAGTTCTGTACTTCGAGTATTCGCATCATTTGTGGTCAAGCCCAACTTGGTGTATAGCTTCTTAGGGTTTCAGTGGAAGCAGGAGGTAAAACTGTCAGCTAATTGGCTTTACTCCAGCCTGTCTGACACCTTAAACAGGATGCCAGCAAAGAGCACAGGGTTTATTTTGATCATGCCCTTGTCCTTTCTCTACACCTCCCGCTTTCTTCTCTTTCATGCCTGCTTTTGTCTCACCTTCACAATTCTACTTTCTTTTTTTCTTTGTGCATCTTATCTGCCCTTCTCTCTGCTTTGTCCTTTCTGTCATCCGGAAGCTCTGTTAGGTAACAGGCTGATGTAAATATCCTCTTCCACAATGACTGATTTCATGGAAAAGCTTGTATCTGTTGCCAATCTAAAAGATTTAGAGCATAAGCCCATAAGAAGTATTTTAACGCACTCAATATTAATTTAATCCACAGAGGGTCCCATTGTGTGGAAAATCTACAAAATTCAGGGAAATAAAGAACTAGAGGGTGGTCGAGGACAATGTTTTGTTTTGGGTTTTTTTACATGACACCATTGCACCATCTTTGTAAGGTCTTCAACATTAAGCGTTTTAATTCAGTTCAGCTTTTGTTCATTAATCTCATCTCTCCACAGACCATGCTGACAGCCATATCCATGAGTGCAATTGCTACCAATGGTGTTGTTCCAGGTAGGATACTTTTTCTTGGGGTTATTTGAATAACAGTACACACTTGTCTTTTTCAGGCTTGTGGGTTGTATAGCAGTTTATAGCTGAAATCATGATTTAACAGATATTAATATCCTCCTCCCTCATTCCCTTTTTTCCAGCTGGAGGCTCGTACTACATGATTTCCAGGTCTTTGGGTCCAGAGTTTGGTGGAGCTGTGGGTCTCTGTTTTTACCTGGGGACCACCTTTGCTGGCTCCATGTACATCCTGGGTACCATTGAGATTCTATTGGTAAGTAGATTATCTTAGATTTATAGGTGGTAGATCAAGTGATCCCAATGCCCATCAGCTTAGGGATTCTCTGATACCTTCTACAAATCTAGTTGGTCATTTCATATAGGGTGCACCTTTTAAGCTGCTTCAGCCAGCAGCGGCATATTTGCTGCACATCTCCAGGCCAGCTTCTGCTCGTGATGCGGTCATTTATCCTGTCTTCCTTCTCTCACCCCACCCGGTCGCAGCAGATGGCCGCCCCTCCCTGAGCCTGGTTCTGCCAGAGGTTTCTTCCTGTTAAAGGGGAGTTTTTCCTTCCCACTGTCGCCAAAGTGCGTGCTCATAGGGGTCATATGATTGTTGGGTTTTTCTCTCTATGTATTATTGTAGGGTCTACCTTACAATATAAAGCGCCTTTAGGCGATTGCTGTTGTTATTTGGCGCTGTATAAATAAAATTGAATTGAATTGCTGTGGTCTTGCTGCTGCTTTCTGCATTTTATAAACTTGGAAGCAGAACGCAGCTGAGCCATAACCACAGACATGAATGGCTCGAGACAGAAATGTCACTGCTCTTTTGTATTGGTCCTGACTGACATTTATTTAACACACGAACTGCCACAATATCAAGGTTTTCTTCACATCTTACAGTTAGTTCAATGAAATGAAATGGCTTCTCGTTTATTGTGACTCTTTGTATTTCTTCCTGCTTTGTCTTTGTCTCCATCCATTGGCCATTCAGACCTACATGGTGCCTAAAGCAGCCATCTTTGTGGCAGACAAAAAGGAGGATGAATTGGATGCCCTGCTGAACAACATGCGTGTTTATGGCACCTGTTGCCTAGCATTAATGGCAGTAGTAGTGTTCGTTGGGGTCAAATATGTCAACAAGCTGGCACTGGTCTTCCTGGCTTGTGTTATTCTCTCCATCCTGGCCATCTATGCGGGAGTCATCAAGACCATTTTTGATCCGCCATACTTTCCGTGAGTCAGTACTAACATTTATTAAGATTTATTTCAGTTTGATTAGCACTTCATGTTAACATGTCTCTCTTACTTCAAACAGTGTGTGCATGTTGGGGAATCGTACCCTAAAGAACCACCAGTTTGACAAGTGTAATAAGACTGAGGTTATAGACAACATGACGGTCACTACCCAGCTGTGGAACCTCTTCTGCGATGGATCTCAGCTCAATGCCACATGCAACGAGTATTTTGTCAGCAACAATGTGACCGAGGTGCAGGGCATCCCTGGACTGACCAGCGGAGTCATTTCAGGTTGGAGCACACCGTTTTCTCTGTAGCCGTGTGCACATGTGGACGAATTTTTTAAAAAGTTATACGAGTTATACGAGATATGTGTATACTTGTTTGAATCATACAGATTTTCTTAGCATTTCACTTATCCTCATCAATCAGGTACACTGAACACTTGCTACAAAGTATAAATGAAAATGATTGAAGAATGTTTGCATAATCTCAGCAGGAATGTACACAGTCAGTAGTTTTTTGAATGCGTTGCAAAATCTGAGCATACCTCCTGTTATATAACTGCTGGCAGGGACACACTGCATTTCCTCCCAACAGCCAGTGCAGATGCATCCTTGTCATATTTCTTGTTAAGCAACTGGGACTAGCCTGTGCAGGTGCTGAGTGATTCAATGCACGACTGTTTTACTGTCTCCTTAAAAACAGACAGTTATTTTACTGATCTCTCATCCTTTCTGTTCAATCTTTTAAATTCTTTCTTGATTCAGAGCAGTCTGGTTACAGTGTATTCGTGAGTGTATAAACCCATCTCAGTTTTATTCATGATCATGCTTTGGTGCTGGTACTTAAATAGCACTTTTCTACTCTAATTGAACATTCAAACTGTTTTAAAATAAAGAATTAAACTTTCCCACCCTCACTATCTGGCGCTAATAATACTATTTCATTAAACAATTTATCAGTTTCAGCGGTGTACCAGTGAAACCATTTTCTTGTCTATTAATATTTAGATTCCCTTCACCCTACACTAATGGATTTAATGGATGGTAGCAAGCTATGTGGAAAGTCAGAAATCTAAAAAGGTTAGCTTTGTCCAGCAGTATTTTGAGCTAGAAAGGAATAATTATATTTTTAAGTAAAGTGACATATAAGCATAAGCAAATAAGACATTTGCCTGCAAGTAAACTGGGACTAGCACTGCTAACGTTAGCCACAATAACTTTAGCAGTGCTTTATTTAAATTAATTTAAATACCTAAATTGAAATTTTCATTTAATGCACATCCTGCCTTCTATCACAATTTTTTGCTGGAGAACTAACTGCTAATTAGTTGGTTGAATAGTGATCTAGTGCCAAGAATAGCCACACATTTCTACAAGCAGTCTGCACATCATCACTCATGCTGTCCCACTTTTATCAGCAACACTAAATAACTGCCACACAATTGACTCATTACTCTGTTTAGTACTTGCTGCAACATGTTGCACAAATGTTCCACCTGTAGAGACTGCCCTCTCGTTGCATTTGTGCGCAGTACACTACAGCCTCATTTTTTTCAAGCACTAATGCAATTTAAACAGATTAATAAAGTCACTTTATCTGCTTCATGTTGGTGGATTTCTCAGGGTAGCACGCAAAGGATTTTCCCGCAACTTGAAAACACCCGCTCCTCACTCGCTGCTCATCATCTCTTCTCGTCAGCTTGTGTCCTGGGAGTGCACACACTTCACAGCACATTATGTTGTTTGCAGTGTGAATTAGTATATTTCTGTCTCTCTTGTAGAAAATATGTGGTCGACATACGGCCCTCTGGGTATGTTGGTGGAAAAGAGCAACTTGCCATCGGTTGAGGGTGGTGACCCGACCCAGGACATCTACATGCCCTATGTAGTCAACGACATTACCACCTTCTTCACACTGCTAGTCGGCATCTACTTTCCCTCTGTCACCGGTAAGCTGGCGCCATAAGCAACAGACTCATTCTTTGTGCACGTGTGTGGCAGTTTTAACGTCCATTATGGCTGAGAGCAGAGTCTCTGAAGATGACCTGTTTGATTTTCAACTGTGACCATCTCGCCTCTCAGGTATCATGGCTGGTTCAAACCGCTCAGGCGACTTAAGAGACGCTCAGAAGTCCATTCCCATCGGGACCATCCTCGCTATAACTACCACTTCCATCATCTGTATCCTTAAACCTCGCACTGTAACCAGATATGATAACAAGTCACACAGAACACTGATAAGTAACAAGCTGTGATCTTATATTTAACTTGCCAGTGGAAGATTTTCCAACAGTCACCAGATTTTTACTTCTTTGAGGAACTTAAATCCAAGAATTAAAGACTAATATTAACCACCAGCCAGGATGTGGCAAAAACCTACACAGCAAAAACCTACACTCGTTCTCCTTAGCTCTGCTTCCCAGATATCACCTCCGTGGTTCTGTTTGGTGCCTGTATTGAAGGAGTTTTGCTTCGAGATAAGTAAGAGCTTAACATATTCAACCTTACTATGGAATGTGTTTTAATAAAGGAAATGGAGAGAAAAATGTCACCCCCTAATCTCCAATGTTGATAAATAACTTTGAGTAATGTAGCAAAATTCATTAGTAATAGTAATAATTTTAGTAATAAGTCAGCTTACGAGCCTACCTACTACCTACTTCAAAGTGTGAATCCATTGCTACAAAGTTTCAGCAGCAAGAGCAGCATTATAGGGAAATAGTAGTGACACAGCATGAGTCTGTTTACCATGGAAAGTATAACGTGACAGCTTAACAGTTCAGTTTAACAATAACCAAAGCTAAAGCAACTTTACTGTAACTCATGTATGATGTAACTCGGGCCAGGTTTTTTTAACCACCTAAAGCCCTTGTTTAGCACCATGTAATTGCATCAGTAAATTTTTTCCACTGTTTAATCTTCCTGTCGAGTGGAGTGAAGTGTTCCAGCGTATGCTCGTATGAGTCATTTGGGTCCTTGCATGCCTTCATAGCTTGTCGTGCTCAGAGGTGTGTTTTTGCATGTGGTGAATTAAGGTTCTTTCAACCTTTAGCAGAAGCAGTTTTCTCACACATTTTGCAAAGCATTGTGTTTTGGCAATTGTTGAACCAGTTCCTTTTTTACTAAATCATAGAAGGCTCTCCCTAGAGATTGTCTGATTGATCCAAAATATCTATAGTATTGGTACCAATACTGGCGTTGGCATTTGATCGATACTGGCATGATAGGATTGATACTTTGTTTCTGTTCTGTAAGTTCGGTTTGTTGCTCACTGAATTGGGTTAAATCTTTATTTTTTTGGCGGGGGGGGGGTATACCTCAAACATGCACATCTACTTTATTTACAGCATACAACACAGTTACACATCAGAAGCTAAAGTGTTTTAGAGACAGGCACATTTACCCAATTTCAAAATACACGAAAAATTTAAAAGGTGTGTTTTGTTTTGTTAACTAATTATTGTGCAAAATAAAAGTGATTTAGCAATTATTCAAATGTGTTCACAATTTGCAAGTTGACAATGATTCATCTCATAAATCATGGGACACTGCCTATAGCTGCCTATATAGGTTAAAAGTATTGGTATCTGTAATACTGGCCCTGTATTAACTTGATATCAGAACAATACCAAAATGTGCAGTATTGCACAGTACTAGCTCTACTCAGATGTCAGACATGTCGGGGCTGGTCTTGTTGTTGTACTTATATTATACTGATGCTATCATAATGATATGATTATGGCCCAGCCCTTCTAGCAGCTTCAATAAATGGAAATGAACATTTGTGCGCCTAATCCTTACATGTCACCACAACTAGTGCTACACAGCAACTATGGATCTATGAGTTCTGGGTCTGCTCTGGAGTTTCATTGCATGCACAGTTTAGAATATTCCTTATTTATCTTTTAGTGATTTGGTTGATTTTAGTGCCATTTTAGGCCCTGTCCCTTGTGATTAGCTTTTCCTTTCAAAGAGTAAGAGTTCATCACTGAAACTGCACACATGACAGGAAAAAAAAGCTTGAGAGGTTCTGTTTAAGGAGAAGAAAATCAACATTAAACAATCATTACATGTTGTTGTTATCAGAGTATATGATGTTGAAGGAAGTGTGATACTTGTTACAGGGATCATATTCCTGCTGGTTTAAACAAGATTATAAACATCACCACACTGTCCTGTCAGTGTTTGTTAAATCTTACAGTATTTGTGAATAACAGCGTTTGTCATCCGCGTAACTGGTTTTGCGTTGCAGATATGGCGATTCTGTAAAGGGGAACCTTGTTATCGGCACCCTGTCGTGGCCCTCTCCCTGGGTTATTGTGATTGGCTCGTTCTTCTCCTGCTGCGGGGCGGGTTTGCAGAGTTTGACCGGTGCCCCTCGCCTGCTGCAGGCTATTGCACGAGATGGCATTGTACCCTTCCTACAGGTTTGACTCAAACAGCAGAATCAAATACTGTCCAAGCAGTTTCTAGTCTGACGTGCTTCAATGTTCACGCTTGGCTACATCTGCTCGTAGGTGTTTGGTCACGGGAAAGCTAATGGGGAACCTACCTGGGCTCTGCTGCTGACTGCTGGGATCTGTGAGATCGGCATTCTCATCGCTTCCCTGGACGCTGTGGCTCCCATCCTGTCAATGTCAGTATCTGAAAGGAATATTATGCGATCTCATTCCATAAAAGCAGCTCAGCAGATCAAGTCTATGATCCTTCAAGTATACACCTACTTAGAGTAGATCATAAAGTGGAGATTTATTATTTGAAAAGTGACTAGAACTTTTGGATTGCTGCCCCCCCCCCCAACAGGTTTTTCCTCATGTGTTACCTGTTTGTGAACCTTGCCTGTGCTGTTCAGACCCTGCTGCGAACGCCTAACTGGAGACCACGCTTCAAGTACTACCACTGGTGGGTGATGAAGTAAACATCCTTGCATGTTTACATCATATATCTTGTGTTATATGTCGAACTGGTTTATTTTCCACAGACTGTTGAAAGGTCCTCATTAATTTGAAGCCATCAAATTAGATTTTTGATTTTTGGACATGTGGCAGGAATCCCTCATAGACAGACACCTTCACAGCCACAGGCACATCCATTTAGCCTTTACTGAAGATTAATTCCACAACACAGGTTAAGAACAATGGCTAACTGCACTACTGTTAGCTGTGGATTTTGATTACTCTATCCTAAGCCTCTCATCTCTCTATCCTGAGCTGTTTTCAGTTTATAAAGACATTTCCATGAATGCACAGAAAATTAAATGAGCATGTAAATTTTTTTGTAATCTGTTCTTTTCTCGTTTTCAGGGCTCTGTCCTTCCTCGGAATGAGCTTATGTCTTGCTATTATGTTCATCTCCTCCTGGTATTACGCTATTGTTGCTATGGTCATCGCTGGCTGCATCTACAAATACATTGAATACCGGGGGTAAGATTGCGAGATCATAGATGTGACCGAGAAACTGAGTACACCGTAAAGAGAGGAAAAAATGTATCTGGGGAGAAGCTCTTGAACTTCTTGTTTTATTTTTGCTTGTACCGTGTTATAAGTAGCTCATGTTGCCACTATAAACTTCTCACTGCCCTAAATGGATTGCTGCTTTTCTCTTATCATTAAGTGCTTTTCATTTATTTGTCTGCTTTAACAGGGCAGAGAAAGAATGGGGTGATGGTATCAGAGGCCTCTCTCTTAATGCAGCCCGCTATGCCCTCAATCGACTTGAGGATGCTCCGCCTCACACAAAGAACTGGAGGTATGGGTGTGTGTGTTTACAGTTGATATTGTGCTGGGAAGGACAATAACAAGACAAGAATAGACACAGAGGATGAATTTGATTAAGCTTTTGGTTCCCTTCCTAATCTGTCATGAGCGGCTGATAAGCCTTCAAACTGTGAGGCTCACACTGACCTTGTAGTCCTTCTTTCCAAACCAGTGGGTACTCTTCTTAGGGGTCTGCTGTTTCCAGTTACACAGCTGTTCTTTTTCGTTGTCTACCTTCAACATACGTCCCTGCAAAGCTGAGTGAGAACCAATAGTGCGACAATAATGCTGCCACACCAACATTTTGACAGTACTTTTCTTCACACACAGCTGTTACTTCACATGATTACAGGCCTTGCACTGAAATTTGAATTTTGGCACCTAATAATTGTGTTATTTTAAAAAATCCAAAATATTTGTTGGTGTTGTTTTTAATCCTAAAGTTTCAAACAGTGAAATAAAATTAAACCAGACTTTGTCCTCTTTCTGCTTTTGCCTCTCGATGTGCATAGGCCTCAGCTGTTGGTGCTCCTCAACGTGGACTCAGATCAAGCAGTCAAACACCCTCGCCTGCTGTCCTTCACCACCCAGCTGAAGGCAGGGAAAGGCCTGACGATAGTGGGGAATGTTTTGCAGGGAACCTACCTCACTAAGGAGTCGGAGGCTAAGAAGGCTGAGCAGGTATGGTGGGAAAGCATCCCCACAAGTGTGCGGAATAAAAGGCAGCCAGCAATATTGTCATTAATATTGATCTGCAGTTGCTAATAATATAATATCAGTTGTAATGCTTGCTGTCTTATCTATGCTTCAAGTGCTTCAGATTCATCACAGATTCATCAAAGGCAAATCTGTACTATCAAGCTGCATTTAGAGCATTTTACAGACTCTAACTGCAGATAAACTCTGCTACCTACTGGCCGTAATAAGCAATTCATGTGATTCTTTCAGTCTGTTTTTACTTTTATCCTCCTTAATAACAGTTTCTGTTGAAGCAGTCATGCCCAGAAGCAACTTTTCAGATATACAAAATGATTTATTGTTCAGATCCATCAGTACAAGTTATCCTGAATGGATATGAGTGACAGTGCTGAGGGTAATTTTGATGAATAGGTTAGGTAAAGTGTTAGCTTAGCTAAGCAGGGAAGCTTTGCTGTAGTGTAGCCATATCTTCTCTAGAAAAGACACATGTTGTTTTTTCAGCTGGTGCACCATTAGTAGTGAATCAGTTTTAGTCTCTTTTATGATTAACGATAAAATCCCTGTCCTCTTTTTTTCTCTCTCTCTCTACAGAACATTAAGGCTGCCATGTCTGCAGAGCGTACCAAAGGATTCTGTCATGTTGTAGTGTCTTCCAACCTTAGAGATGGTGTCTCACACCTCATCCAGTCTGCAGGCTTGGGAGGCATGAAGCACAACGCAGTCCTGATGGCCTGGCCTGGAGCCTGGAAACAATCCAATGACCCACAGTCATGGAAGAACTTCATAGGTACTGTGCAGTAGAATTGCAAAACTAGGCACACATTAACAGAATTTATGTCGTAATTTATTGTAAAATACAGTGTAGATAAAGATAACACGTCGTATGTGACATTTGCTGAACTGCCTGTGAAATAATCCATCAAGATGGCAGTGACTTAATGCAACACAGCGATCTATCTCTCATAGACGCTCTGTCTGTCCTTCTGTTCATCCAGAGACAATCCGGGAGACCACAGCAGCCCATCAGGCCTTACTTGTGGCTAAGAATGTGGACAGTTTCCCTACCAATCAGGACCGCCTAGGAGAGGGCACTATTGATGTGTGGTGGGTGGTTCACGATGGAGGCTTGCTGATGCTGCTGCCCTTCCTGCTTCGACAGCACAAGGTTGGTTGGGCTAGTTTGGATTGTGTTTATTCCTGAAACCATCTTAAGCTCAGCATATTCTTCTATTTCTTATTCCTTTCTTCATATACACACCCAGAGCCTTTCTTTCACACCCATCTGTCCCGCCTAACATTCTTCTCTCCCTGATACATCCTGTCTACCGCGCTGTTACTCCATTTCTTTCATAATAATGGTGTCTTTCTCCCTTCCAGGTGTGGAGGAAGTGTAAGATGCGCATCTTTACTGTAGCTCAGATGGATGACAACAGCATCCAAATGAAGAAAGATCTCCAGATGTTCCTTTATCACCTGCGACTGGATGCAGAGGTGGAAGTTGTAGAGATGGTGAGATTTGAGCATCAGCCAATAGCCCTGCATGGTATTCATGTCTAAGTGCAGCAGGATGGTTATGATCTTGTTCAACAATTCAGTGCCTACTTTTGTTTCTTAATGTGATGAATGTTGTGAGAAGTTTGTCAGAAGAGCCATGTTGGCACCGTCTTGCTGAACTACACGTGACTGTCCCTGAAAAATAATTTGGCTGCTGTAACGACGTGTTTATCTCCCTTGCAGCATGACAATGACATCTCAGCCTTCACCTATGAGAAGACACTGATGATGGAGCAGAGGTCTCAGATGCTGAAACAGATGCACCTTTCCAGGACTGAGAGGGAGAGAGAGGTAAAGTAGAGTTGAAAACAACCCTGCACTTGGTCTGTTTGCTTCTGTTCAACAAATGTGAATGCATTTTTTAACACAAGGAATAAGAGCTTAAATAAATGCATTTATTCCTACTGTATGCATTTTAATACATTGCATGTGTATGTGTATATGCAAAATGATTAATAGCACACACAGCACAACAATCCATTTACTGACTCATCCAAAAAGTATTTAAAAAGCAACTTAGAGGTCATTCACATAAATAACAGTCTACATCTATGACACTGAAGTCACTCATGGCCCAACATCAAGCTAAATGCCTGCTGGCCCCTTTTCCTGTTCATCTGCCACTGCCTTTCTGGGCTTTGCCGCACTGTTCAGATTCAGAGTATCACTGACGAATCGCGTAGCTCAATCCGGAGGAAGAACCAGGGCCCTGCCGAGAACGCGAGCCTCAGCCGGCAGTCCTCAACAATGGAGGACGCTCAGGAGGACGAGGTAGCTGATCTTGTCAACCCATTGTTCCCTTACTGGTAACGACACTGGCCTGTCTTCACAAAGCTCCATCTTTGGCTACAGGTGTTGCTTGTCATTTGGCTGCGTTATCATCATCATCATGGTTTAAAATCTGGACATTTTCTGTTTACATTTGAAAGAAAAAGATGTGCAAGTGATCAGCGTTGCATTATTACTGAGTCATTGGAATAGTGTGGACATTAGATGTAATGCATACTGTAATAAATAAAGCTAGAAAAAGGGAAGTTTGGAGAAGTAAAGAAATAAAATCCCACAATTTCCATCTTTATGACGAAGACATTGTTCTAAATTGAGCATTTAACACTCTAATGTTGACTTCTTGTTGGAAATGAAGTTTTGTCCTACTTACTATGCTTGCCTTAAAGTCTGAAGCACATTTATAGTGTCAAAATCTACACAAAATTGGTGAGCAGTGTTCTATGGATAACCCTTTTAACCTTCTAGTCTGGGTTTATCCTTAGAATAAGCTCATGGCTGGTGTACTGGTCCTATTCTAGAGTGATAAATAACCATGTTATGTCACAGTCTTTGCTGCCAGTTCACCAGCTCTGTCTGGCCAAAACCAGCAGTAAGATGCACAAATGCAATCTTCTGCTTTGCCCACAACTACAAACCTACTGCTACTGGTAATAAGCCAATTGATGTTTTAGTCGCTTCTTTCAGCTGCCCCCTTTTATCCACAAGGGGTAACCATGGCAACACAATATACTTGATTTGTCAGATTTTTATTTATCATTTTCTTTTGTCTTTTAAATGCCGGATAACCTCTGTGATACAACCCCCATGGGATTCGTGTCTCCTCCCAATTGGATCTTTTGCGGGTTTGATGTCGTTCAATCTAAAAATTGCTTAAAACCTTTGTTTGAATTTACGACTGTCCAGCAAAAGTAGATGCTTTATGATACCAGAACATCTGATCATTAAAGTCACCAGTCCAGATTAGCCCAACAGTAGTGCTACCTGCTACTGTGTAGTCATCAAGAGCTGCTTTGTGAATACCAGCCCGTTGCATCCTGAAACTGCTGCCTGGCCCATTGCCTCCATCACCCCACCTCATCCTCACTCCCTGGCAAGAGTGGGCAGTATTGTCTGAGAAATCTGAAGAGTGTAAAAAACATGTCACGTTATTAATACCATCAGACTCGTGTGTTTACAGCTGAACAGTTGGATTCTCACATTTCTATGCAATTTAGGGGAGGGGTGGGGGGGTGGGGTGCTGTTTATCTACTATCTTTGAAAATGACAATACTGTCCTCTCTCTGCTCCATTCTAACCATAGTCAGCAGCTACACATCATCCGTCCCTCCACCCTCCTACCATTCGTTCTTCTCACCATATCTGTCTGGTTTTACCACAGCGAGTAGTTTCAGATTAAAAAATACTATACTGCAGAAAACAAAAATATTTGTATTACACTGATCATTTATTTGCAGCACCTTCAGTGAATAAAACATTCCTATCTTTAATAAATCTGCCATGTTATTAGCCTGCTGAAGTACCAGAGAACACTTTGTTTTCTAAGATAAACTAAGCATCATTCAAATGTAAACTGGTACCAGTGAACAAAGAGAGCTCTGTTCACAGCTTTAATAATAATAATAATACATTTTATTTGAAAGCGCCTTTCAAGACACCCAAGGACCCTTAACAATGAAATGAAACACATAATAGAACAATGACAACGAAGAAAAATAAGAAAACAAAAGCACAAGATAAAATAAACAAACAATAGGTTCACGGTGAATATGCAGATTTGAATAGATGGGTTTTGAGTAGGGATTTAAACTGGGGGAGAGAATCAATGTTTCTTATATCTGGGGGTAGAGAGTTCCACAGCCTGGGAGCAGAGCAGCTGAAAGCTCTGCTTCCCATGGTGGTGAGGTGGAAAGAAGGTACAGCAAGCTGGATAGAAGAAGAGGATCGAAGTGAGCGGGTAGAAGAGATAGTGCTTAACAGGTCAGAAAGGTAAAGAGGAGTAAGGTTATGAAGGGCCTTGAAGGTGAGCAGGAGAAGTTTGTACACTATCCGGAATTTCACAGGGAGCCAGTGAAGTTCCTGAAGAATGGGGGTGATGTGTTGGTAGGAGGGGGTTCTGGCAATAATGCGAGCAGCGGAGTTTTGAACCAGTTGAAGCTTATGGAGGGATTTTTGGGGGAGACCATGCAAGAGAGATTTACAATAGTCAGTGCGGGAGGTAACGAGACTGTGGACAAGAATGGA
>VUQG01015394.1:0-11545 GCA_015106755.1 Etia nguti
AGATGAACAGAATCAACTTTTGGAGTATCACCTTAAAGCACTTGTTGCAGGCTGCTGAGTTTGCATCTTTTGCTGTTAAGTACAGCCAGACTTTTGACCACTTCGCCTTGGGCATTTTTAATTTGTAGCTCTGCTTTAAAAGAACATACGTGCCTGGGCCCGCCTACTATCCTTGGAAAGGTAAAATGATTGGCTAGAATCTCAGGAAAAAAAAGCACCAAAATAAAGCACCGAAATGTGCGCTGCTTTTCGGTCTGGTTACTACCGTTTATGTCGGATACCGGTACCCATCCCTACTTGGGAACATATTTATAATAACTATAAATATGCCTATCTTTGCCTATTGCATGCCTTCAACTGCCTACAAAAGTGGCAATGCTTCATTCATGAAATACTTTAATATAAATGAAAATTTGCTGTGCATTGATCTGTGCTGCAGACTCTGCTGCCGTCACTTGTCATTTTAGTGTTTCCCTCCACACAGTGCAGAAGTGTCTGCTCTTATAGTCTGCTAAGTCTTTACCCCGACTCTCCCACACTCCCCAGCCCACTCACATCAACTGAAACAGGATCTGCCTATTGGTCTGGAATATCCCTGTTTGGGCTGATCATCACTCCAATTTTCTTTTCAAATATGTAGTTTTGATAAAACCGCAGCCTGGTGTGATGTGAGGGCCGAGGGGTAGGGAGAGATGGAGGGTGGGGTGTAAACACTGGGGTTGCTATGGAGGCGGCAGCCCAAGAAGTTCTTGAGCTAGGAGCAAAGCAATCAGAAAGGCAATGTGTGTTTAAGTGTGTGCATGTGTGTGTGTTTTATTGCAGACTTGGAGTGACCTTCTTACCACAGAGGATGTGGGAGTTAGGGGAAAGAGACAATTCTTTGCTCTTCATGCGTCTTAAAGAGCAGTCTCTCGATCAGATAAAAGAGGCCAAAAAATAAACAGTGGAAAAATCCAGCCTTGTTATATCCTTGGTGTTCAGGGTCTCTCTCAAGTCTGAATGACCTTGAGAAGACAAGTTGTTGTCAGTCAATTCATACTACAACAGCTGTGCTCAGGATGCGTGCCATCAAATATTTATGCCGGGCAGCAGCGCAACTATTTCCTCATATTTGGCTTCTCTAGTTTATGCATGTCTACCCCTCTGGTTTGAAAAACAGCCTGAATCCAGTGGAATCATGCTGGTTGCTTTGAAGTTGAAATAGCAATGGGCAGAACCATATTGACCAGACCCTGCTCACTGTGACTCCACAGTCCTGCACTTTATGAACCCTGCACTTTAACCCATGACCCTCCCCTCCGATGGGATAAGTTGCTGACGTCACAGTTTCACAGAAAAGTGTGAGGTTGCAGAGTTCAACATCATAGTAAGTATATGGACACGGTTTACTAAGAATGCACTTACAATCAGAGATAATGAGTTGCTCATAACAATGCAAGAGTTGGCCGGTGGCAAAGGTAAACACCCCATCTCAGGTTTTATCTTTGCATGCAGTTATATTGGCACTTTTGGGTTTCTCTCTCTCTTCCTCTCTTTGTCTCTCATTCATGTTTCATCTCATTTTTCTTCTTCTTGTTCACTTCGTAGCAGCTATGGGGCTTTTGGCCATCTGTCATCATCTGAAAGAGCATCCAAATCCACTCTTTGGCTGTAGGCTTACATAGCAAAACACAGGGGTATGGATATCACTCAAACACACATCCATGCATGTGCACGTGCACTTGAGAACCAGACCGACATGAATAAAAGTGTGGGCTACAGTCCAAACAAACACACGTTAACCTGAACACTGCTGTTTCTCTACTGCAGCGGCGAGCTCGTGACTCCTGGAGGAAATTGCTGAGAGCACAGGAAACCCACAGTTAAACACAGGTTCTCACGGTGTATTAATGACCCCCTGACTGAGAGATGAGCACTTTATACCACTGTATCCAGAGCCGATACCAAGAGCAGTCGACGGCCAGCCAAGTGCGGGAGGTCGCTGGTTTGAAAGGTCTCGTAGTTGCTGGTTTTGCTCTGACACAGCAACAGGAGAAACTCCAGTCCTTGTGCTACATTTCAGAAGCAAAACATCAACAGAGGCAGTTCTATACAAGCATCGTAAAAACAAGAGTAATAGTAAGAGAGGGGGGAATGTGGTTACACTACAACATAACCAAAATCATGTGTGTGGTTTTATGAAGTTAGACAGCCCATAATGATGGAGTATTAAATGATTGTAGCGCCATGGTTTGATGGTTTGAGTTTGGGGGGTTGGGGGTGCGGCATGGGGGTGTGTGGGCACATATGAAAAAGCCAGCCTTCTCCCATGAACTCCTCTGGCACCCAGAAACTTGGATTTCGCAAAAGCGTCCAACCTACTACAACCACCCCTTCCCTTCTATTGTCACTACTGGTGCCTAAAATAACTCATGTTCCTAAAGGAAGCTCGTTTTCTGCTGGGTTTTCAAATACTACAGTGTTGTTCTGCTGGCACTGGGAAAACAGGAGAGGTTAGGGAGGTCACTCTCTGGGCTAACAGGAGCCACTGCCATGTTTAGATGCTGCAATGGCCACGATATATAACCACTGGACCATCTGTGGACACACAGCCTTAATGAGGTGGTCCAGCCGTACCATATAACCAAACCCCAATGTGCATGTTTTTAGAGAACGTAGGTGTAAGTGGATTATAATAGAGCACGAAGAGGAATTAATAGTATTCTCGTATTTTTTTTTAGGTACACAGCTAAAGTGACATTGCTTGGCATTTCCACAGCTAGACAATGCACAAACTGTAGAATCAGTTTGCTCAGTAGCTGAAGCTGCAGTAATCAACACTGAGTATTAGAAGTGTATCATATAACTATATTTAATGGTAGAAGTGGATGCTCGGAAAGAAAAAATAGGAGAGTGATTTGCAAGTTAATGTTTGGGTTTTAGGCCCATAGTGGTCGTGTTGTGATTCATTCCCCCAATGCTTATCGAGTTACCAGCTTGAATTAGCTTTTTTAGGACAAAAAGCTTTGACAAACTAACATGTCCAGAGCTAAGTTAGTAACAGGCGGGTAAATAGACTGGTACATATAATAGTTAGATAGACAAATATTACCCTCTGAGTTTTTTAAACCAAAACAGAGCTAATATTGGCCTTTCGTTCGCTGGGTGGTCAGAAACAGGACCCAAAGTAAATGTTAGCATTTGTCTGTCACTGCTAGATATGGAATATATGTTGTAAATGTGGTCTGCAAAGCAAGTGTCACAGTCACTGTGTGGCTAAAAATCGATTCATATAGCTTTAAATAAATAGTTTAACATTTCAGAACTTGTGTTTACCCTCTTTCTTCAACACCACTCTTATATAGGCTAACTATGTAGTGCTGTTAAAAAGGATTTGCCTGACTTCTGATTGTTTTTTTTTTTGTCTGGCACACACAAATGTTTCAGATAATCAAACAAAGTTTAATATTAGACAAAGATAATCCGAGTAAATATAAAATGCAGATTTTAAAGGATGATGTCATTTATTAGGGGAAAGAAGCTATCTAAACTCACCTAGCTCTGTGTGAGAAAGTAATTGCCCCATAAACCTAATAAGTGGTTGTATCACCCTTGGCAGCAAGAACTATAATCAAAGTTAACTGTAAATGGTCATTCTCCTTTGCAAAATTGTTATAATTTAGCAGCAAAACAACCCCAGACCATCACACTACCACCACCATGTTTGACTGTCCATTTCTAGATCTTAAAGATATTTTTTCACCTCAGGATTCTTCCATGGATGCCATTTTTGCCCAGTGTCTTTCTTATTGTTGAATCATGAACATGAACATGAGGCCTACAGTTCTTTAGATGTTCTTTTGTGACTTCTTGGATAAATCTGCTCTAGGTGGGCACTCAAAAAATTACATTTTTTGGACTCTTCTGGCAGCTTTATTTTTAAACCCCAGAGGTTTCTGCTTGGTACAGATGTGAGAGTGCTAACAATCATCTAACCTGAAGAAAAACCATTAAAAATTTGACAAATTAGATTTACAAAAGAGAAGAAAAATTATACGTGCAAATTATACATCAAGTTCAAAGCAATTAAAGCAATGTAACTTCACCATCAGGAAGGAGAATATTTTCAAAAGTCATGACAGAAACACATATCAACTACTAGGTGAAAAAGAATCACTTCATTTACATCACTTGACAAACAGCTATAAATTGCAACCTTTGTTGTATCAGTGGTGATAGTGTAGAAAGCTTTTGTTTACTGTTCAAAACTCTGGATTGTTTTGGGTGGTACACATAATTAAAAGACTGAACACTGATTCCCTTCATACAACTGTGGTAAGTGTCAAAGTACCTGAATGAAGGTGAGAGGAAATCTGAAGTCTGTTTGTTCATGCAGGAAGGCCTATTATGGATATTTGTGGTCAGAGTTATGAGTCACTATGACACTGTGTTTTTGTATTAGTTTTTCCACTGCTGCAATAGTGGAAATCCAGACTTGTTGTCATCTGTCTTCCGTGTCCAATTTATTTTTTATAAAAATTCTATATTTTTTAAACAAGCTTTTTAAATAAAACGAATCATTTTACTAAGCAAGTCCTTTTTGGACTTTGATTTTGGTCAAATCAGGAAGAATGTCTGTTCGATTGTTTGAATGAGACAAAAATGTGTTCAATGTAAATATTAAAAATAGAGAATAAACACTTAATGGGTTCTTGTTCACAAACATATGTATGAATTTAAAAGATGTTTAAGCTATTAAAGAACTCCAGATCTGAAAACACTGCTGTCGTTACTGCTAGGAATTACAAATCAGTGGAAATTGTAATCCATTTCTTCGTCTAGGCAACATTGAAGACTTAAAGTGATGATGCGGTTCAATTTTCATTTTGGAACTACTTTTAAACAATGACTAGACTTCATTAAAACACCACCAGCCAATGGTTGTTCAGTTGAAATGTTTGCTTGTTCCAATGCTCTTAAACTCAATTCTGTCATTTTCACTCTGGTCCAATAATTCCTTACCCATCTTCTTCGAGCCATTCAATCACTGCTCTTTGTGCTATAAACATCATTCTGTAATTCTGCCTTTTAGGCTGTTTTAAAATAACAGCACATTTTATGTGTTTGGGACTAAGGCTTGGGCTGTCACTGATTGAGAAATAGTCGATCTGCAGTTCCAGATGAAATGGAAAAAAATGTGAAAAATGTTTTCTTACATGTTGTTTCATGTATCCTCCATTCCAGTTTTTACACACAAGCCCAAATGGCATTGAAACCCGCGAATACACATACTCAAATTCTTGCTCCATTACATTTCGGTTGATTTGGCATCAAGCTGATAAACTTATCTGATGTCACTCTTGCATTGACGTTGCCCCCATCCATCTATCTGAGTGGCATCTTTTTGGCACGACATGGGATTCCCAATTCTGTTTGCAATAAGATTAATGAAGGCTTTGAAGTTCTTCATGTCAAACTTCCAGAGTGCCCAATACTGAAACTGACTGAGCATCAGGAGGATGCTAAAGCTTGATTCCAGACACCATGGGATGCCCTGCTTCCCTGTGTTGATATGTCAGAACTGTCTCGCGAAACATTTCTGGAAGAACAGACCCAACTATGCCTTAAAAAGCAACTTGCAGGTTGGTCATAAATAAATGCAATAACTAGATTATGCAGAAAAAATGCTTACATATGCACTAAAATAACACTTCAAATAATATTTATTACAGAGTAAGAAACACAGGACTTGACCATAATGTAACACATGGGAATGAGGCTGAGCAAGATGAAGCTACAGGAAGTATGAATTCTCAAAAGATGTTGATAGTGTAAATCAGTGCACATTGGAAAATGACCAACCATAGCTAATGTTGTCTAATGTTGTTTTGCTAAAAAATAATGTGAATTTGCCTCTAATGTGTTTCAGTTTAACAAAATTGACAATTTAGTAGAGTATTAAGGCATCTCTAAACAATACTAATGAGAGGATCAGCTGTTGTCTATCAACAATATAAAGTGACATGTCTTCATGGGAGAGAAAACAGCAGAATAACAGCTAATTTCCAATATTTTTTAAGCCAAGAAATCAATATCACCCCTTGCTTCACCTGCACAGTAGGAAAAAAAGCTCTCTTCCTTTTCCTATCAGGAAAGCTGTGGAGTCAAAGTCCTGATGAAACTCACAATAAAAAACACCAACTCACTGCCTCACCAACTCATCAAATTACTACTGCTCAGACTTTCTACCATGTACTATTGCATAAGGAGCAAAACCGAGGGCAGAGACAACATCCTAGTATGATGTAATATGATGCATGTTCACAAAAAAAAGCCCAAGCACTCTGCTTCAAATGCACTTTTTTTATCTAAATTTTAGCCTTTATGTCTCACAAAACATGTCAAATCAAAAGTCCATTTCCAAGAAATATTATGCATGACTCAAAAGAAAAAAAAAGACTTACAAACTGCTCTTTAACATAACAAATATGCTGAAAAAACACATCTGATTCAGAATTCACAAGAAGTGAAGGGTTGCGTTGAGGGGGCTGATTTCAAAGGTTTACTGTCCTGGTGCATTTCTGTGGTGCCAACCAGGAACTTAAAAAAACAAAACAAAATTCCAATGCAGAGATGTGATAAATGCATGATTAAGAGTTTCCGTGCATTTTACACAAAGGAATGTCTTCAAATGTGACCTCTTTCCTGTGTTACAAGAAACAAAACCACATCAGTTATCAGTTATGCTGGCCCAGCCAGAACCTCTGTGCACACAGCCCCTAGGTTATTACATTAGACTAAAGCATAGGACTTAATGGTTAAACACCAACAACAAGTGAGGGACCAAGAAAAAGTCAGTTAAGTACCCATGGGAAATCATAAACTGTTAATAGAAATAAAACACCAAACTGAATCTCTTTAAAAATATGCTGATAATTTAGAAAGTTCTAATCATTTTAGCAGTGGTCAGACCCCCAGCCTCCATATACGTGCGTCCGAGGACATGGTTGTCCGATAGTAATGTGGCAGCAACAATGAAGCACAGGATTCACAGAACGTTACTTCTTTCAGCCAGTAATCTGCACCACTGTTTATCAGAACTCCCTCTCTGAAATACATGACCGATGGCTGAACAGGACCAAAAAGCACCACTGAATCCACTGAGCTAATGAGCTCTGACACACAAGGGCTCACTATCTTAAAGCAGAATGTGTCTTGTATATGTTTTACTTCACTGAGGTGCTGGAGCTTAGTTAACTATCTAAGTTCAAGAACTTTTTGCCCCTCAGTCAGGACCCATTATGCAACTTCCATAAGTGGGATGTGAGACCTTCAAGCCTCCCTCCACTGGATAAGGACACATCTTATATATCCAGTAGGTCAGAATAGACTCTGCATGAAAAGCTACTCTCGGGTTCTCCCTTTTACTCAACAGCAGGCAGCTTTGCGTGTTTGTTTTGGACAGATTTTTATGCCGGTTGCATTTCCTGTCGCTACCCCTAGGGAACCTGTGTCTCCTCTCGAGATCAAACCGGAGAGTTTTCACTTTTTAGGTGTACAGTACACATGGAGACAGCGGTGTAAAAACGAGGAAGATCATATCTGAATACTTTTAAAATCACTCAGACAAGTTATTTTTCTAAGCAAAGCCGCCCCCCCTTTAGCATTTATGTCAAAAATGAATGAATGAATGAATGAATGAATGAATGAATGAATGAATAGGTTTGTATTTTATTTGATCTTTTTTTACGGTTTTCTTAAAAAACAAAAAAACAAAACAGGAGTGCCCACTGATGGGTTGGATTTTTTTCTTTTTAAACCCATCCTCTTTGCATCCCTGCTGTGCGCCTAATTCATGTTCACGGGGTGTAGACGGGAAGGGGAGGATCGCACGTTAACGCGCCTCTGCAAAGGGCCAGACATAAAGGGCTCGCTTTACCTGTCATGCGCTCAGGTCGATCCGGTTGACAGTCCTGCTCGAGTCTGTTTCTCTCCGGGCTGCCGGAGGATCCCTCTGATTGGCTGCAGAAGCAAACGCGCTCTCTCAGCCCACCCACTGCTGATTATAGGGACTCTTGCAAACTCGATTTCCTTCCTTGCATTGAGTCTGGGACCTGGCCCCGGGGCTGAACGGCACACACACAAAGCTCGCAGCATGGCAGCTACCCACAGCGAGTACAGAGGCTGCCTGCGGAACACCGTCGACATCGAGGCGGGGCAGCAGCACCGCTTCCACCCGGTGCAGAGTTCGGAACCCACTTACCGACCGCTCCTATTCGGGACCCTTGCTGTTATGGGATTGCTTCAGGTGGCCTCCAGCGTGGCGATCTTATTACACCTGACAGGTTATCTGCAAGAGGTAAGAATCTCAGAGCAACAGCTTGGTGTGATCCACTGCTCAGCTCGCTCCTATACTGCTTTCATTGTGTGTGTAACTTCACTCAAACTTAGGGTTTGTGTGTAAATATTTACTTCTAAAAGACTGTCAACAATTCCTGGCCGTGAGAAAGGTAGGACCGGGTCCAGGGATGTTTGCGCAATTTTACAATGCCATAAAATGTCATTTACTTTTCTAGCTCTAGATGTATAAAGCTGGCGTCTTGTGCTTTTAGAGGTAAAGCAACCTGTGAAGATAAAGAGAGAGAGGGGAAGCAGTTTTCACATCGAGCCACTTGTGCTATTCTCCGAGCAAAGCTTTGGTGCACTTTGGTGTTCCTTTGAAGGTGCTGCGCCTCGGCGGCACGCAGTTAAACTGCTGCCTCGCTGCAGAAACCCCCTGACTCGCTGATAACATCTCACGAACCCCCCTTAAAGATTTTTTTTTTCCTTTCCAGGAAGATTACCTGTTTTTGAGACGATAACATCTCAGCATCTGAGGCTCGGCTGCGAATCCAAATGTCAGTCTCGCATGATGTCTTGTTTGCAAAATACAGATGTTTTCACTTGAGGCTGCCGCTGCTGCCGCTGAAGGTCTTCGTGCAGCGTGTTTACATGCCGTCCGCGGGCTGTATTTGTAATTTGTATGTGACATTAGCTGTAAACGTTTATAAGCAGATAAGCAGAGACGCTGCGGATGCAGGGGAGTATGGCAAAGTTCAAGCAGGACCCCATGGATGTTCCGACGTGCTGCCTTGTGTGACAGCGCAGTGACATGTGATCTGGGATCACTCATATTCCTTGAAGACGCATGTGTGCCATCTTGTAGGTGCTGTGTCTGTGATGATGTGAAATAATAATAAGAATTGTTTTTTCTGCTTTATGGCGGTTTTAGAGTTGAATAATCGTCGTGTTTGAACAAGCCAAGAGGACAGACCGCATCTCTGCTCTGTCAGGATGCACTAAGTTCACCTGGCGAGCATCTCTCTTCCTCCTTCCTCCTTTTTCCCCGTCTCTCTCCCCTGTTTATGTGTGAATTTCGGAGGCGTTTTACAGGGCTCATAAATCGTAATCCTATAAAAGTAATGGTACAAAAATTGTGGCAGGTACTCATCATGCAAAAATCATACAGTTCATCAAAGTCTATGTCATTTTAATGCTGCAGCTGGAGATGATTTAAAATACTCATACTGATGGATAGCTTTAGCTCTAAAATCACAGCTACATGTATTTGTACATTTATTGGAGAAATTGTATAAAATAATAATTCAGTTCAGTTTTATTTATATAGCATGAAATTACAACAGTCGCCTTAAGGCGCTTTATATTCTAAGGTAAAGACCCTAAAGTAATACAGAGAAAACTCAAACAATCAGATATCACCTATAAGCAAGCACTGGAGGACAGTGGGAAGGAAAAACTCCCTTTTAACAGGAAGGGGCAGCCATCTGCCAAGACCGGTTACAAGTGAGTTGAGGAAAGTAAAAGTAATAGGTAACTAAAGTTTTAAAATAAACAGGTGGTACCTCGAGGATATAGTGGAGTATAAAGTAGCATAGCATGAAAATACTGAAAGTGGTAGTTTGAGAGCCAATCATATTTCCAGAGGGGGCCAGTGCCACCCTATGCCTCCATTCTCTAGAGACACCCCTGATTAATTTTTGTTGGCTTGTCACTAAAGGAACACTAAAGAAAGGCAGGGTTTTTATTATACAGATATGGATTTAATTCCATAGCTGTATGTGGGATTATCTGAGAAGGTGACAAGAGGGAAAGGCTGTCTCAAGTACCCAGCAGCACAGGCCCTGTGGTTGGTCAGGGCTTTTTTCCGATGACAGATGCATATAGCAGCACTCTAAGTGTGAGTCATCAGTATGGTGCTGGGCCATCATCTGACCACAACACCTGTAAAACTTCCTGGAGATGGTGAGGAGAGCTGGGATCGGCACAGTGCCATGCAGAGATAGGAATGTGCTGAATAGACGATTTGTAATTTTAAAAAGCTGATTGGAATGTGAAGGTTGAAGTGTGTTTGCGTGCATGGGAGACTATTGGTTGTCATTTAAATAACACACAGATAACAGAACAGCAGCAACTGAGAGCCAAAGCTCAAGTTACAAAACAGACTTTTTTTTCCCCCTGTTGCGGTGGAATGCAGAATGACATGCGGAAAATAGCCTCCCACTCTCTTGCGCTTTCTCGCAGACAAACACACACACACACACACACTGATGTGTGCTGTGTGTGCTGATGGCTGCCCTGTAAGATTATGAGATATTTCTCCTATCTTGACCTATCAGAGAATCATTCTTGAGACAGATTGGGCTCATTAAATATGACGTTACCACTGCATTTAAAAAAAAAAAAATCTCTATAACCGCTTTTGTTTCTTTCTCCAGGTAGATTTGTCCACAACTCCACATCGGCCCATGGAGGTGAGTCTGACCCCTGGGTGACCCCAGGCAACACGCCCACTGACACATTCCACTCAGATATTGTGCATTTTAACACGTCCCTCCTGCTGGAACATTATACACATGCTACACGCAAACACGCACTTACTTAATCAGACTTGATCGTCTGTAGATTTCCATTTCCTCCAATCAGCTCTAAAATTGTCATTAAAGTAAAGCTTGAGAAAGAAGTAGTTACACTGCTGCTAATTAGAGATAATGCCACAGAGGCTAAAAGTAATCTGCTTTAAGGATATGCCAACGGTTGCGAGGTATTTCCTTTTGTCACTGCAAAGGGGGAAGTACATTTATTTTTTTTAACAGAGAAGAGCCTAAAGCACTTGGAAAACAGGATAATCATGTGCAATTTCTGCAGTGACAGGAGTTATGATTTTCCCATGGGTATGTTTTTCAGTGCACACCACAGCTTCTGTAAAGCAAGTACAAAACCCTAGGTGGTCACACGGGCTGGAGAGAGGTCAGACCACAGCAGGAAAAACACCTCTCTGCCTTTGATATAGCATTGAATAGCTTCTTGGGGTTTTTTTCCCCCACAAGTTTGATTAATCTTCGATGTAGAATGTAGTTTACAGCATTGGCCATTACTGAGTCACCCATTGGCGTCAGTGGTCGCAGAGTGTTTGTTCGATGATCGGGAGAAGCACGAGGGAGTTGTAAAATGGAAATTCTTAATCGCTGAAGTCATATTTTCTAGTCCCTCCATAGAAGTTGCCGCC
>VUQG01015394.1:11631-26275 GCA_015106755.1 Etia nguti
GAGCAATAGCAAAAAACAATCCAGGAAGTAAAATAACACTGGGTTCCCATAATGTTTTAATTTCCTTTGAAATTATGTATTTGTGTTTGGTATCCCTGGCTGCTTGCACAAACCACCCAGCCTGTCTTGTACTGAGGAGTTCATTGTGTCAGCCCTGCGGCTGTTTCCCACGTAGCACAGGAAGACATGCTGGGAGTTTTTATGAGGTGTCAGGGTGACAGGTCCTCACGGCCTGTGCTGTGTTGTGTCAGGGTCAGCACCGAGACTGTCGGTGATCCCTGCAGACTGTAGAAGAGAGTTGGTGCTCTCAGGCCCCAATGGACAGCTGTCGGCTCATTTTCCTGGCTTCTTTGATGTGAGACAGGATGTTCAGGCCTAGCCTGCACTGGGGCTGGGCCTGTGGTCAGTAAGATCTGGGGAGTGGTGAGAACACAGTGCCATGAATCAGACACAGCTCATGATCTGAATGTTTAGAGATCTGCGTTAGGAGTCAGCTGCAGTAGGAAATACAAAGAGACAATCTGCTTTGGTGGCCAAGCTCTGAGTGAGAGGACTTTTGTTCTAGTGTAGCATCACAGAAACCACTCATCAACATAATAGACATGGGGAATGATGGATGTGGTGTGTAGTTAAAAGGCTGAATATTTTCTAAGCACACGTCTTCATCGTGTAGCAGCTCACCCTGGTGCAGAGTGGCTGCCATCCTGCACACTTTACTTCTAGGTCCCTGTGTCGCTTAGGTAGCTGCCAAGCTGCTGTTAACTTTGTTTAAATAATCTCTTCACTATGGTTAAAGAGGTATGACTTGGTCTCACCACAAATCAAGATAGATCCCACAACGTAGGGCCAACTGGGAGCGCATTCACAATTACTTTGTAGCCTTCTGGGCCTTGTTTACCCCTGTCTCATTCCAGGGCGCTGCACTATAAACATGTTTGTGCAGCAAATTGTTTTTGGGGGTCAGAGACTGCTAATCTTAGCTTGAGATCCGTGCAAATTTGTCTAGACTTAGGCTGTGAATAAATACTTAAGGGCAATATTAGAGCGGTACAGGTGTGACGTTGCCAGACCGGCTTTTGTAGTGGAGTTTATTTGGAATGTGCAGCCATGCTCATGTGTGGTTTCACAATTGGCATGTTTAAAACTTTCAACACTTTCCTTTTCATTTTATTTTTTATTTTTTTAATCTTGGCTCAGAGTTGAGGTGAGATAATACTGCCATTATACCTGCATTCTTCCAATCAGAGGAAACTATTTAAAAAAGTTTAATAATCTTCACCCCAGTGTTTTGTGGCAAAGCTTTTCTCCCAAAGCCCTATCTGTTACACAGAGCATGTGAATAAATACTCAATTTAAAAACAACTGATAGCGGGACAACACTACACACACACACACACACACATATATCTATCTATATCTATCTATATATCTATCTATATATATCTATATATATATATCCATATATATCTCTCTCTCTCTTTCTCTCTCTCTCTCTCTCTCTCTCTCTCTCTCTCTCTATATATATATATATATATATTCCCCCTTACCCCTGGGATCTCTTGAGTAAGAGCAGTCATGTAGGTAGAAGCAGAGGCAGAAAACAACACTCACACCTGATATTTTAATCTCATGCCAGATGTGTAGGAGAGTTGGCAGCTCCTTTGCAGTAACTGTTTACTTGCTTGGAAACCATGTTTTCCTTGAGTGTATATGCTCTGTCTTGCCTGAGGACAGCCCGGCTCAGACAGTGGATGGCGGCGTCATCGCGGCCTTGAATAGAATCAGCAGTCAGCGACTGAGTACAGTCCAGACACTATTGCTGCCAAATCCCTGAGAAGAACAATCTTTCTGAAAGTTTACACTCACCAGGAGGCCTTGTTGTCACACACATCTTCATGTATACACACATGCTCAGCTCCATGGAAAGAAGCAGTTATTCAAACAGACAGCAGAATAAAGCTGTGGGTAAAAAAATGTCAAAATCTTCTTAAAAATATTACAGCTTTATAGTGGGCCTATAATCCTATCTTTATTATATGTCATATTTATATACTGTGTACTATTCCAGTGGTGAATGTTCATAGTAAACTTGGCTAAAGTTTCATAAAGTGAGGTCAGTGTATTGTCTCTCTTAGCCAAAAGTTCAGGCTCCAGACTGCTCTGTTTCTTTCATCTTTTTCTACTCTTGGCTTTGTATGATGTCATCAAGAGTGGATGCCCTTAATACGGTTATCACCTCCCCCACCTGGTGCTTGAACCTTCTGTTTACAAGAGTTAGCCAATCACAAGAAAGCTGGCTAAATGGAGTTTACATGGCTTGCTTCAGACAGAGGATGGACTGGAAGGCTGTATCTCGATAGTATCACGTAATAGGCCCTGCTTAATTCTAACCATGCTGGTGCAAGTTAAGTGTGACCGATTATCTGAGAGGTCGCTAAGTTCAAAACCTCAGGTACATGTTTCATATTTGATCTGTAAATCTGTCGGTTTGTTATGTCAGCTTTTCTACTTTTTCTGCAGGAGGTGCAGACAGAGCCGATGCTGAACGCGCTGAAAGATCCAAAGAAAAACAGACGATGCAAGAATAAAGATGGCATGACTTCAGCCCATCTACCAATCAGAACGCATCAGGAGTTCCCAAAGAGTGAGTCTTAATCTAAATGTCATTTTTGCAGGCCCTTTTTTTTTTTTTTTTTTTTTTACAGTTTCACATTTATAATAAATAAAATATAAACCGAATATGTTATTTGATCCATATCTTTTGATATAACTATTATATATATGATTTAATATTGTATGCATCATCCAATTTAAAATTTTTAAAAAAAAAAAATCACCAAACAAAATGATTTGTTTTTAAACACTTGTGTAGCTAACCAAAGTGCTCAACAAAGCAAGCATTAGCTTGCTAATATATGACGTATACGTGTCCTCCGCATCATGTAGATAGAGGCTTCTCAAATAACTCTCTGAAGGCATTACCAAGATGCCCCATGAGTGGCGAGACTTGCTCATACTTTTCCATTATTTTATAGTTTCTACTCATTGTAAACTTTGTAAATCTTAGTTGTAAAAAAATAGCTACAGCTATTGTTGAATTCATAATTTTTTGGGGGGATACAAAGATGACTTCCTGTTTTAAGTGTTGACTCTCTTGATGGTGCTATAATGTTAATGCTTAACGTCCTAGGACCTGGTGTCCACATATGTGGATATCACATTTTGGGTTGTCTAGACCAAAATACAAAATTTTGCTCTACAAGGGCCTGATATCCACTTACGAGGACATTATACTGCCACCGTTCTATAGAAATTTAAAGTGAATGTCCTCATATGTGGATCTCATTTTTCTCAGAAACAAAAATCTGGTAAAAAAAAAAAAATCTGGTAATTCTTTGTTTTTACATTCATCAGGTCCCAATCAGCCCAAATAGCAAAGAGAAATTAAAAATGCATGCCATGAAAGATTTCGGGTCTTAGGAGGTTAACAGAGTTACAATGAATATAAGTTTTACAATAGAGAGTTTAAGTTTTAATGTTGTGACCTGATTTACTGAACCTTCAGTTTGAAACTAGGTTAGTTAAACTAGATTACTGCAAATATAGAAAGGATGTTCTTGATAAACAACAAAAGTTGTTTAAAGGTAAAGTAATTCATCCAATTTTTCTGTTGTTCTTTGTCATCACACAGAGAGTGAGCTGACGGCCATCACCATCGAATGGGATGATACACATGCGCACCTCCATAACATGGGTTACCAGAAGGGGAAACTGCTGGTGAGGGAAGCCGGTTTCTACTACGTTTACGCCAAAACTTGCTTTCGCTATTACAATTTCAAAGGGCAAGGGCCAATTTCAGAGGACAACCCCCCAGTGGATGTTAAAAACACCCAGCTCTTCCAGTACATGTGCCACGAGAGCATCAAACACAACAGCAAGGCTGTGGTACTGAGCAAGACGGGCAGCACTATGCGGTGGAACGACACAAGCTTTAATATGTACTGTGCCCAGCAGGGACGAGGGGTCCAGCTGGATATTGGAGATGCCTTGTTTGTCAATGTGTCCAACGCCTTCATGCTGGACCTGGCAGGAGAAGGGACGTATTTTGGGGCCATAAAGTTGGGTAACTGAAACTTAAATACATGGGGAGCGGACATGCTACTGAACATTTGAAATGCCAAAGAACCACTGTTAGTGATGTTGATTTGTCAGAAGAGTTTTTTTTTTTTTTTTAGCATTGTACATGTGTGTTTTGTTTTTTGTGTCACATTGTTCTTCATCAGATTGCCGTTTTAGACTCTTTTTATGAGGAAAAACTTATGCAAAAGGTAAACACCTTTCAAAAAACAAACGTGTCTTTCCACTTTCTGTTTTTCCTTTCCCAAAAAGCAGAACCAGTGCTCTCTACTTCACCCAAAATAGCACTTGAGTTTTATTGGACTTTTTTGTGGTTTGCGTTGGGAAATTTAAATACATTCAGTTCAGATTACAACATTTAGACTTAAGGATTGACATGTGTTTATGCACTAATTAAACAATCCACAAGGGAGCAACTAAGGAAGTAAGTTTGTTGGCAGGAGGTGCAGCAAGAAAGGATTTATCAGTGCTGATTGTTGGAGAAAAATGTCCAAAGAGAGAGTGGGAGTTGATAGAGCATCTGCTTGTACTTAGCAGATTATCACAGGATAAAAATAACAAGACTCTTAGGCCTGGGTATAAGTGTTTTCTTGAAAGTCTTTGGAAGTCGGATCAAGGCAGGCAGTGAAGCGTCCTTGCAGTTTAGCAGCTTTAGCAGATAGTGACAGTGATAGGTAATTTCACCCAAAAGTCACAATTAAAATTTAGGTTTAGTACGAGTTTGACTTTGTGTAAAGGCAAGAAGCCATGGGGTTGTTGCTCCAAAACACATTTATTATCCATTTTTCCGCCCCGAGTGGTCATTTGAAGGTTACGACATGACAATGTCATAAATGACATGTTTGTTTCATTTATGACGATCAGCAAGTGAAGCAGATAGCAGGACTGTCTGACCATGAATGGCAGGAATAGACTCCTGTCTCTTCTTTTACTAGACGAACCAAGTTGAGTTTGGTTCGTCTTTAACTTAACTTTTTTTTTCTTTTTTCATTTGGCTCTCCAGTGAGGTAAATGGGAATATGCACTAAATATTTATTTATTAGCTAGAAAAGTACAGAGACGGGCCACTGTTAAAGTGACCTTTCGACTGTAAAATCATTTATATTTTATGTCTGTATGACATTCATTAAGCAGCACTTAGAGGAAATAGTAGGCACGCTTTTTGTTATTAAAACACAGGGGCTTCCTTTTAAATTCTATATTTATGTATCTCAAATTTTGACAATTCTGTGTGTACCTGCCTAGCCAAAAGCAATATGGTTATATTGTTTCTTCTACAAAATTGTAGCACACCTGTAAGACCTTCATCTGTTTTCATCTGCTAGATTTTTCTATTCAATGTTCTTTTTATTTATGTTTGTGTATGTTTTAATAAAAAAAAGCTACTTTTTTACAATTGTTTCAAGTGTATTGGAAAAGACCTGATCCAGGCTGTTGTTTGGGGTGTCTGAACTTCACAGGATTAGCTGCCTCAAGCTGTAAGGTGATGAATGGGCCACCCTGACTGTGATATGATTGCGATGTGAAATTTGATAATCTCCAAAATCTTTGGAAAATTCAACTCTGCTGTTGCCAAAGAATGATGTCATGTTGTTCCTTTACCTCTCTGCACACCCGGTCACAGTGGCCCACCAGAAACCGTCCACTACTGCTAACTCATAGCAGATATATGGAGACCTGGCCCAAAACGACCTGCGAAATAAACACGAAACAGCCTGTATGGGATAGGAGTGATGGGAAGAGTATCATTACTTCACTGTAATATGTATGAGTCGTTTTGATCATTGTTGTAATGGGTCTCCCATGAAGCCCTGCAAGAGAAAGAGAAACTTTTAATGTTAGACCCAAAGCCAAACAATTCCTCTATTGTGTGATCTTGGGTGTTCACCAGCATATGGCCAGAGAATGACTGGGGTTCACACGTTTGTTCTGCATGCTGGGACCTCACACGACTCTCAGCTCATTGTTCAAACATTACTTACTGAGGGTCTGAAATGAAATCTGGGGGTGGAATAAAAATACTTGGCTGAGGTGGGTGAGGAGCTAATTAGTTTTTGAGTTTTGACTTGATTGTCATTGCCATATTTCATTTCTGACTGCGGAAAGTATAATATAGAAATCCCTTAATGAAAGTTTACAAAACAATAATACATCTTAAAGGCAAAAATGGGAATGTTTTTTTATGGAAGGCTGTTTTATGCAAATAAACAATACTTGTACAGAGTTTTGCAACAACAAGCAATTCAGCTGTGGTGTCCATAGGACTACTCAGATTTAGCTGAAGCCATAAGTGTAAACAATGGACTTCCGCTTTGTGCCACCCTTTTGATGTGACTTGATTTCTCAATTCTTGGCTCTTAGCTAAAACCATTAAAATGTGTTGTGTCAGTAAACATTATGGATAGCCTGGCATTCACTGGACCCCCACCCTGAGCACGCATCCACGCACACATACACACACACACACGGGCGCACACACACCCATATATATACGCTGACAAAGAAGTCTCGCCTGATGCACTCAGAGGTTCATAAAATAGGTCATTTTTGGTACACGTGGAGAACTTGCCAGTTTATTTCATTACTCATATATTTTAAAACGCAAGGGGCCACAGCAACCAATATTAATGTCATATAGGTTTTAACTTACACTACAGGGCACAAGCTGTATTGCTTTCTTCTATTTTCCCTGGTTCCAGTCAGGGGTGTTTATAGAATTTTTGAAATGGGGAGGCACTGGGCCAAGAACCAGTCGGGATGGGGGCTGGGTGTTGAAAATTCATCAGATCACAAGGATTTTTATAGATGTCAGACCTCCTGCCTCCATAAAGTTGCATTAGGTTGCCATGTAGCAATATGGCAAAACTAGGTTCACCCACAGAGTGATAGCACTAACAAAATACAAGGCTGTCCAGCTGTACATGTGTCTTATTGTACTGAGTGGTTGTTGGAACCCCCCCCCCCAAAAAAAACTGTCCTAGACATCACTGTGGGTCAACTAAAGGAAGAGTCCATATTTCAACTTAAAAATGTATTTTCTAGCGTCCTGCATTAGTTAGGGTTATTGTTATTGTTTTAGTATTTTTCATTATATAGTTATATTTACAATGATGCCCTGAAGAAGACAACACTGTTTTTCCCAGGAAGGGGATCCAGACCCCACGTGTTCCCATGTGAACAAAATTTTGTGAAGGCTCTCGGTTTCAAATCAAATTTCAGACAGTGGTGGTGCCAGCCCAGACCCTCCCTCTAGCCACACCCCCACTGCCAACAGGTTTTCACTTATTCCATGACAGTGTTTCGCAGATGAGCTCCACCAAATACAAAGTGGATTTTATTTCCATCTTCTGCCGTTTTATGATGCATCTCCATCAGACGTGATTTCAGAGTTATTATTTCCCCATGGCTCAGAGAAGAGGTGGAGCTGTTGATTCAGAAAAACAAAGTCATGTGCTGGAAAATATATCAGGGTGTTTTCCCCCAATAAGCAGCACCAGAGGCATTGGTACTGAAGTTAATGCCATTAGCTAAGTATGGCTGCTTAGCTTTATGAGGCTTTGTGGTTTGGAGGAAATGGAACTCTGAGAAGTCCGTTTTTATCGAGCAGCTGCAGGGCTTTGTTCTGTGCAGGTCGCTTGGCTCTCTTACATGCACTGAAATATCCACGCACTTACACAATTGCACTATCAGTATACAAATTTGTGCCTACTACTGCCCTTCCTGCTGCGCGTGCACACACACACACACACACACACACACACACACAAACACACACACTTCTTTGCTGAGTCAGCACAGCCAGCTATTTTCACAAGCTGGGCCCTCGCCCTTTGTCTTCACCCCAATATAGCTCAGATGTTTCAGGCTTTTGATGTCTGACGTTTTTACCACTTGGCTAATGCTAACATTAGTGTTATTAAAACAATAACAGAGTGAGATTTACAGGCTATGCTGCAGACGCATGGGCGTGAGATAGCTGGAGGGGTTATTACTGTAACAAGGCCTGTCATCTCCTGCTTAAGCTGTCGGCAAAGTATGTGTGTCTGTGTTTGCCAGACTGTCTATGTCTCTGTGAAAGTGTGTAGGTCAACAGAGCTTCGAGGGGTCTTCAATTAAAGGAAACCCCATAATAAATTAAAAAGTCAAAAGGTCTAAAGGGCATTGTAAAGGGTCAGCTGGTCCAAGTACAATGTCAGAACGAAGAGATGAAGTCTATAAGTCCTCTCTATCCTTCTTTCTTTTCTCCCCTGTACCAAATGTTAAATATTGTAATTTTCTAAGGAGACTCTCAAAGGTAATCCCACTAACCAGTGACCTTGTTAATAACCGTTTTTGACAATTTTTCAGAACCATGGAGAGCAAATCTAAAATTTGAACCCCCAAAACAAATGCCTTATTAATGCCTTAACAAGCTTAGAATAAGGGAAATGTGTTATATGGCTAAGGTCCTTCAAGAAGCAGGTCATGCAAGATGGGAGCCATTTTGGTTTCACTAATTGGCAGTCATTTTTGAAGGTCCTAAGTAAACGAAAGGGGAGAAAGCTTTATCATTACTTCCTACAGACCTATGGGGACATCAAAACTGTAAGTAAAGGATTACATGTTAAATTTGATTAAAAACAAACCTTAGAAAGTTTTTTTCCCCCCCAAACATAAGATTTAATACAAGTCATACTTTCCACCGGAGCATGGAACAAATGAAATGCAGTCAGTAAGTAAGCCAAGAAAAAGCACTAAAGCACTCTTACATCTACACTGCAAAAATGAATTGAGAAACATGCGTGGCACAACACTGCAGAAAATATACCAAACCTTTTCTGTGCGCTAATACAATGAAGCCAGCGCTAAAGTGCAAAATTAAACGGCAGTTTCTCAAAAGGCACTCGCTAGCACTACATGACAGCATAGTGCACCTTCTCAACCATACAGTATATGTGTCACGTTGGATTAGGCAGGACTCAGAGCTATGCAATCACTGGGCATTTATTTACAACAACACGTGAGTTATGTACATATATACAGTGATCAAGGGATGAGGGCTCCAGGGGTTTCAAAAGAGGGGTCCAGGGCAGGTGATAACACGCTCACACTCCTCTTCGTACCGTCCGTGACACAAACACACTCAATCCAATCCCATGCAGTGACTCACTCTCACTTACGCTCATCCAGTTCGGGTCCAAGGGAAACAGGCAAGGACCCAGGTAGATCTGTACAGGGAGTCGGAGACAGCCATTAGGAGAGAACCAGGAAATACAAGGAAATTTGCTACACTAACAGAGGTAAGTATAACGATCCAGCAAGGAACAGTCCTCCACCAAGGTCTTAAGTACTGGCTAGAACAATCAGGGGAGATGAGCAGCAGATGAGAGAAACGTGGGTGTGGAGATCAGACGGAGACCGGAAACCAGTTGCTGCCTTGGCGTGAGGAGTGAAGGCAAAAACGGAGAACCATGACAATATGGTCCCAACTAAGTGTAAAAAATATTTTTTGCACTCAAAGAAGAGCTTTGGAATGTCCTGTAAGAAGCCTGGAGAACTATTCCTGAAGACCATTTAAATAAATTACAAGTAAGCTTACCTGAAAGAGTTTAGCCTGTGTCGAGGAATAAAGGTGCTAATGAAAAATATTGATTTTCAACCTCTTTAGAATTGCACAAACTCTGTTTTTGACTTACATACTGTATTCCCATGAATGGTTTACATGTTTCTATAAGTCACTGAGCCTATTTCCAACGTTTCTAGCAGGAAAAGGATTAAGGGGCAGCTCACTACTTTTGCACAATACTGTTTGTGCTCAGAAATATCTAGCAACAAGTTGACTGAAAGGTGCAAGTTACTTAGGTCCTCCTTAGCAAGGAACTCAACCTCCAGCTGACAAGTAGACCAGACTGTGGTTATACTGGGCAGCTTCCAGGTGTCAGAGACTGTGTAACTTTGCCCAGAATATGCACATCTGTGGCTGGAGGGGTCAGTCAAAATAATGAGTTTCCATATGAGCCGTAGTTTGCAGCTAACATTAATCAACTCCAAGCACTGAAAAAGGCCTATTATTATATTGCTTGTCATAAACAAACTCATCATTGTGTTAAGAAATACCCAGTACTCAGTTGCTTTACTGCTGGCACAGTAGAAAAGCCACCAAGCAAACTGAGTCTGAAAAGCCTTGAGCCAGGAGCTGACCATTGGTGGTGAAACCAAAACAAATATGTCTCAATCTGAGCTCTGATTTATGGAAGCTTTTGAGAAAATTTAAAGTACTTTTATACTAACCATTCCATTGTTAAAATGAACTAATAAAACACGCCAATACATTACTATTGTAAGTAGATTATGAAGAATTTATATAGAACTTATGTCCCTAATCATATTATAATTTGCTTTCAGTCAGGGGCTCTCAAATATTTTTGATTATGTTACCCTTTGGAGATGAAAATGCTCACATATTTGTTGTTGACAACCAGAACAACGAGCTATAAGACAAGAAACTTAACTGCACTAAAATGATCTTGTAGAAATTTGGATCTAAAGCTACAAACAAAAACACTAAGCATCTTTGAAGATCTAGATGTCACTATAGGCAAAGAATCCCAAGAAATCACAACAAATTTCTGTAAGATGAAATTCAATATACAATGACCTAAAGGAGTTATAAAATGTCTATAAAGACATCAACTGAATAAATCAATTAATAAATAAATATATTGCAAGCTTAAACTGCCAAGCAGCCAAGCTGTTCAGCAGTTCATCCCTTTGACCCCAAACATTAAAAGTTATTAGTCTTTAGTCTGAGCTAAAAGCTGGATTGATTTAGATTCTGAAAAAAGAGTAAAATTAAAATGTCCTTGTCCTTTATCAGTTGCTCACAGGTTCTTGAACTAACATTATGCATGAAGTTTATATGTTTTTGTTTGTTTTTTGCTTTGTTTTTGGTTGCTTTTATTTCCTTTTGAAACATTACATAAACATTTTAAACATTTAAAAAACAATTAGACTTAAAAATGAATGAATATACTGCAATGAATTTATTGGGGTATTTAAAAAATCTGCATCAACTGCAAGCTTTAAAAACAGTCAACTTTTTTATTTAGCTTTTTAATTTTCTTACATTTCATTTTCTTTTAATAACTCAAGTTCCTGTCAAATATGGTGGTTCACCCACTCTCTGTGGCTGTTTAATTTTAAAATGCGAGGGGGGGATTAAAGACCAACTGAAAGCCCAGAAACAACCGCCATAAAGTAGCTGTGCATTCATCACCATTGACCATTAACAGCATTGTTTATTTCACAGTAAGTATTCTACTTTTCTTTAGATGTCTCTTTTTTCCAAGCCATTTTAGTGAGATGTCAGCAAAGCAATCTCATTCAGTGGTACCATTAGCAAACAGTTAAAAAGCTAACAGCTAATAAGCTAATGTAGCCATTTTACTAAGTTAGCTGACTGACTGAGACTGACTTTATTCATATAGAAGGCTCCCAAAACTGGTATGTCAGCAAAAGTTTTGGCTGAAATTTAAAACTTTCACAATGGAAAAAGATTTACTATGAACCTCACACTGAGATTTGAATTCTAGCATTAGCCTGCTTGGTTTTATTTTTTGGTTTCCTCTTTCTTTTCTCCTGCCTTACAGCTCAATCTTCAACATCCTTTGTTCACCATATCCACTATCCCTCCTGTGCACATATCCAAACCATCTCGGCCTCACCTCTCTCTTTGTCACTTTGGTTCAGTGACCTCAGAAATTATTGATGTCTAGATTACAGATCAGATGTTTTTACCTACCCATATGTAGTTTGTTTTCAAAACAACTACAAAAATACTCCTACACACTAAAAGTTGCTAGAGGATGCTTATAGACATATATGACAATTTGCAGAATCTTCTGGGTCACAGCTAATATAAGCCATTTTTCTGATAAAGATGATTATGATGATAAATGCAGGTAATTTGTCATAAAATCGTCCTGTGAATTAGTGGATTAGTTTGTAATCACTCTCTCTTATTCATTCAGGAGGAGTCTGTTAAGCCAGATCTGAGATGATGCAGCGACCCTGGTTTTAGTAATCCATGATAACAACCCAGTTCATTACCAGCCTGTGAAACTCATTCAAACTGACTTTGTGGAGGTCTCCCAAGAACTGCTGATGAACGTCTTGGTAATGTTTGGAGTGATCTGTGAACTACACCTGCTACCACAATTATTACCAAGGGACTGAATAACACTGAGTAGAGTAGTCTGGAAGCTGGTAAACTGTTCCCCATCTTAGAGACTCAAGAGTGTGAATCACTGTATCAGTGCACAGTGTCTTGTTTTGTTTTTTGTTGTTGTTTTGTTTCATTTTTTTTGTTGCAATAACTGGACTACAAGAAATTTCTTATAGTCATTGTTTTGAATATGAATGTTAACAAAGCACGTATTCAGTGTTGGGAAGGTTACTTTTAAAATGTATTCCACTACAGATTACAGAATACCTGCCCCACAATGTATTTTGTAACGTATTCTGTTACATTACTCAATGAGAGTAACGTATTCTGAATACTTTGGATTACTTAATATATTATCATGCTTTTTACAACTACATGAATGTACTATTGCTTTGTGATCTATTACTATTACTGAAGGTTACTCGCCATACCAATACCAACTAGATTTTTAAATCTTAATATAAAATGAGTAACAGTAGGGTGGACATTAGGTAAGGCTGCACTTTTTGCGGTGATCTCGTATAGAAAACTATTCCGCGCGTATATAAAACAGGTCCGCGGCGCCAAACCATAGTAAAGGGACCTCTGGCTAATACGCCGGGTTCCGTGTTGGCCTCGTGGCCGAAAACTAACTTTAATTTGTTGTCTGGGTCAACTTTGCTAGCGAGAGAGGCGTTGAAAGGCTGCTCCAACGAAACTTCTTATTTCGGTGGAAAACACGAACACGGTGTACAGTTGAGTCTTAATCGCTTACTTACAACTGGGCTCGTCAGGCACTCTTTTTGGCTGCAGTGGTTATTATTATATTTACATGCTTCCATCTCCTGTTTCTGGTCGGTGACAACACGTACTTTTTGACTCCCCTTTTTCTACCTCCCTTGCGCTCACAGACACATAACGGGTATGGCAGTCCATTCTCCCTGCAGCACGGACTACACTGCCCATGATGCTACATTCTTTAGGGCTATGCCTGTAACACTCTGCCTGTTGCCTTCATATTAAATAATTTTTTGAATAATAATTTAAAAAAATACTTCTTCACGTCATTATGCGGGCCGCATGACATGGGCCGCGAGATTGAGACACAGACATTAGAGCTTCTTATGCGTGTTTTGTTTGGGTTTCCACCGGCGTGGAATTACCAAAAAAATAGAGAGGGCATAGCCTAACATATGAAACAGGAAAAGACCGCGGTGTAATCCATTTATTTCAACAAAGTAACTGTATTCTGAATATAACATTTTAAAACGGTAATTGTAATGGAATACAATTACTCAGATTTTGTACTTTAAATAGGTAACACCCGTACACGTATTCCGTTCCTCCCCAACACTGCACCTATTGAAATATAACAGATATAACAGTAGTATATGTAGATTTTAGAATTTTAGAGTTTTAAGAGTTTATCAATCTGCTATTGAGGTATTCAAAGTACATGTCATGTCTGTTAACAGTGCAAGGTGTTATTGGTGGAAGTCAACAAAATACTGTTGAACTGAAAAAGTGTACGTAAGATTTAAATTTAGCAGTCCCAAAAGCCATTGAGGTAGTCGGTTTCTTTAATTTTTCTACATTTTGTGTGACATGTTTTTGAGTTTTTAGTGTCAAGATCTTTGCAAAAAGTTGTGAAAAATGAATATTGAGTTTTGCTAAACTGAAAAAAGTGACTCTGTTGTACTCATTCTTTTTAAGTTATGTCAATATATAAAGTTTTCATCTATGTCTCCCATGGGAATACCATGGGAGACATAGATGAAAACTTTAAGTTCCGGTTACTAAATATTTTTGAATTTAATTATTAAACGTTTTACTTTTATTTATGTCAAAAGGTACATGTTGAATGTAATCAAAATATTGGAGTTCTGATAACCTTTATCTTTTAAGTTCATGAACTTAATAAACTTAAGGCAATGGGTTGCCTTCAAGTTCTCCTTATTTCTTCGGGTTTACAGCGTACACAGTCTTGTTGGCCGCCTCTTGGGTTGTGCTTATTACAAGTTTGTCCTTAAGACATGAAACACTTGCTGATATGATCTGCCGTGTTGGTTTCCATTTGCTGTAATAGTTACATTTTGTAGTGCTAGTGTGCTACAAGCGTAGATATGAAACTTGCTCAAAAGAGTCAGAGGACTGTCCTCAGTCACTGTGCCAATTCTACAGCAAGTTTACTATTGCAACCCAATGGACCAAAAGAAATGCAAAATGAAAATTACAAAGCAGCTCAAAACAACCTAAAAGACACACACACACACACACACACACACACACACACACACACACACACACACACACACTGAGTGTTAG
>VUQG01015394.1:26295-41223 GCA_015106755.1 Etia nguti
AAGCAGACTAAAAGACACACACACACACACACACACACACACACACACACACACACACACACACAGACAAGCACACGCACAAACACACACACACACAGACACACACACACACACACACACACACACACACAAAACCGCAACACAAAATAGAAAAAAAAGGTTAAATGACTATAACCAGATGCAAAATCACAAGACATACATGCTAGAATGCAACATGACCACAAAGAAGTTCCAATAAACTACAGATAAATGCAAAAGTAGATGAGAAGAGGCTATTGGGGTATTTTGCACAAATGTAGGGGACGGTTTTGAAATGTGTCCAAGCAATGATTGTTTGTGCATCTGTTATCTGTCCATAGAAAAAGCTGTTGGTTAGTTTGCATTGACCATGAAAAAACAATGTGATATAGATTATTTCAAATTAAAATTAATATAAGTTTAAAGTTGACTGTAAAAGAATGTTCATAGTTTCTCAAATGTTCCCCCAGACTGCTCACTTTCCTTCTCCTAACTTCTCTAATGGGTATCATTGAAGTTTTACCTAATACAGTGTTTTCTTTTCAGTTTTTATTGTAGGCCCACATATTCCCATTGCTCTGACTAGAACCCTGCTGTACTCAGTATTCTAATGGCTGGTTATCCCACAGATTTAAGTATTGCACTTCAGAATACACCCAGAGGAAGAGGGAATGTCACTAAAGTTAAAAACAGGAAAGACTGTGGTTGAACTTACACTAATACACACAGACAATGAAGGCATAGCTAGACGCACACAGATACATGCACCCATGCAACCACACTCAATAACTCACACACACATGCATACACAGAGGGACTCCCCATCCCAGTCATGGTGCTGCAATTCTCAAGAATAATCCCAGGATAAAATGTCTCACATGGTTCAGTTAGCTTCCCTTAAGATGTGGTGACACCTGGGCAGTCATAAATGACTGACTAACACTTTAATCCTCATGAGGACAAGTGCAGCTTAGATCCCTTGATTAAGTCCGCTCAGAAAATCAGTGGTATAAAGACACTATCAAAATAGGCTATTCTTTTGATAGTATTCTGTAGAAGATGTGTTTGGTTGTGTCCTTTCTGTCAGTCAGTCAATCAGTCACTGAGTCGGATCTGTAATGTAGTAAAGACAGGGATGAGTCAGACAAACACATTGTCAACAAAACCTAAATCTGCGGAGGCTCTCAGACTTCCCAAACCACCAGCAACAACAAGCAACACACCCAGAATCAAGACTAGTTGGAATGTCATTCATATGGTCCTCATTTGATCCCTCTCCCATCCTCTCATATTTTTTCCATCCCACGTCTATGATGAATTTGCTGTTTGGTTGTTTGGTTGGATGACTTGTTGACCCAATGATTTGTTCAGTGTCTTCAGTGGATGATTTTTGTGACACTGAAGTAAAAATCTTGACCTTTATGAACAGAATCTGGTAAAGGGAACCCCTGGTGGAGTCCAGCTCAATGGAGTATTGTGGTGATGCACAGGGACCAAATTACTTAACAACCTGTAACCCCAAAGTCCACTCCTATAAGATGACATGAAGGACACTGTCACATTCCTTCTCCAATTGGTTGGTTTACTTTAGCCTTCCTAATCCTCAAAGATCTGCTCTTCAGTGATCACTATAACCCTAATCCCTAACTTTCAGATGATATCTTTTTTTCCCCCATTAGATTGTTCTCCAAAGCCTTGGCAATTAGGGAACAAAGAAAATAAGAATTCTAACTGACACACATCAAAACGTATTCACATTTATTGACATTTAGTCTGTTAAAAAACTTAATATAGAAAAATGTATGTTTTTACCATATATTAAAAAAAACGATCCAGATACATGGATCAGACACTATACAGTTTACAAATGGAGGAAATAATTATTTGATCCCCTGCTGTAACTTTGCTCAGCTACTCCCATTGCATAAAAGTTATATATCAATTTGCACATCAAGATATTCCTGAGTATGCGTATAAAACACACCTGTCCACAGAATCAGTTTCTTCCATTTCAACCTCCTTAACACCATGGGAAAAACCAAAGGGTCATCAAAGAACCAAAGAACCACACATGCACAAGGCCGGAATGGGCTACAAGACCATCAGCAAGAAGCTTGGTGAAAGGGTGATAAATTTTGGTGCGATTATTCAGAAATGGAAGAAGTAAAAATGACCATCAGTTGGTCTGGAGTGCCATTCAAGATCCTCATGGGGTGAGAATGATCATGAGAAAGGTGGTGCATCAGTCAAAAACTACACAGGAGGAACCTGTTAATGATCTGAATGCAGCTGAGACCACAGTCACCAAGAACATCATTGGTAACACACACACTGCCAGGTCCCCCTCCTCAAGAAGGCACATGTACTGACCCGTCTTGAGTTTGCCAGTGAATAGGAATGTGGAGGTATCTGTTTTAGTGATTACGACTGAAAATGGCCTTTCGATTAGATGTTAACATTCAGACAGGGTGTCCTTGGGTTGGTTTGGGTTGGGTTGTACGACTGGTTGGCTGATTGTTTGGTTATCCGGTGGGTTGTGGTGAAACAGACATGGCTATCCCCCAGCTCGCTGTTTATGTAAATTCTAAATATTATTATCTTTTAATCCTTTCATTGTGTAACAAATTATAAAAACAATACAATTACTGGTCATAATTTAGGTTTCAGTACAGTAGTTACATGTTTCAGGTTCTTTTTAGGATTGTGTTTAAACAAATGAACAATTGCTTTGGGTCAAACTGTGAAGAGTAGGTTATTTTTCAATCTCAGTCTACATTAAGGAGAAAAAAACAAGTTTGTCTAGTTGGAAAACGGTGGATTAAATTGTGACCACAGGCCACAGGCAATTTACCATGATGTTTTACTTTACATAACTCATATGACAAAACTTCCCCCTTATACTCAAATGGAAATCAGTATCATGGTTGGCAATCTTTCCTACGCTTTGTCGAACTAGGCCGATGTCAGCTGCAATGCATTGCATCAGATTTGATCTTTATCTTTATCTCAGCACTAGAACACATGTATTCTGATTAGTGCAGCAGTTTTCTATATGGCTGGCCTTGATACGACCACACAGAACATCCTAACCGCTACAGTATAGCACTACCAGGAAGGCAGTCAGCCTCAGCCACATTCTTTATCTGTCAGATCCACATGGCTTTATATCGAGAATCTCATGTCATTAAAACTTCTCCTGCTGGTTTCCCCCTGCACAATATTGTGAATTTGCAGCCTGTCAGCGAATATGTTTGGACTGCCTGCTGTTCAGGCACATCAGGAGATGAATTCTCTTAATACACTGTGGACAACGAGAAGGGACAGTCAGCCAAAGATCTGTCTGTGGTGTGGCAGGCCATCGTTACAAATACAGTGTGACTGTGAAGCAATGTATAGTAACAGCCTTGCATTTATGTTGAGAAATCTTACTTTAAATAAAATGTGAACTATGAGGTAAATGTCTGCAGTCTGCAAGCTGGACTGAAGTTTCAGTGTGAGTTGACACGGAATTATAATTTCTTGAATGCACAAGGAGCATGGAACAGGTTAATCAGGTTTATAAAAGAAAGCTGCAGGTGAAAATGGACTTGGAACAAGCTCAGGAACGGTAAGAATCAGGAAACAGTATGAGAAAAAGGCTGCAGCAGTCTTAAACAAACTTGAACTGAAGCCAAGGTTTCGAGTATTTTTCTACTAATGTGATATTTGATTTGGCACAGTGTACAGTTAAATTTCTCTCAAAAAAATTGTCCTTAAATACATTCTAAACATGTCACCAATGAATCATAATACAAGAATTATGGTGCACAAAGACTGCTGAACTTCTTTAAACCAAATAAAACAATTATTTGCATAGAAACTGGAAGTGTTTAAAACAGATGGTTTTATTAGCATGATTAAAAAGCAACCTGGACTTCTGATGGTGGAAAACTAAACTGTTAAATGCAATTCAATCAAATAATCTGATACAAGCTTTTGATGCTTTTTTGATGCTTTTTTGAGTTGAATGCAACAGTGTTGTGGTAGATCTAGCCATCAGGAAGGAAGCTTGTGTTTCTGTAGAAACTGTTACCTGTCAGCAACAAGCAACATGTCATAACAGTGCTTAAAACTGAACACTCAAAATCATACAGCTAAATCAGCACCAATATCAAACTACAAGCTACAGAATTTATTTCAGGGTTTTACACTGATTTATCCCACCCATCTTAACACCATCACCGCCAGTGACAACATATTCAAGAAATCATTGTTTTCACATGATGCGTAGTATTAAAGATCTAACTCTTAGTCATTTATGAGTCACAGGTAATTTCAAAACAATACTCTGGCAGGCAAAGTGTTAATAATTTAGCTATTGAGTGTTTTATGTATTGTACTCTTGTATGTATATGAATCCTGAAAAGCCACAAAATAATTATATTTTTGCCTCATCACATCAGTTTGAAGCCTAATTTTAAAGGGCAGCTGTGCTGCTGAGACAGGCAGGAACCTCATACCGTGCTCAGCTCTGCTGTGTTGTTACTTTAGGTCATGTTCCTGGAAACCCACTCAGGGATTTTGTAAACTGAAACCACTGGATTGTATACAGATGATATCCATTTACTTCTGTGGTGAGTTACCTCTGTGTATCTTTTCATTACACTGATACGTCCTCTCTTCAGCACATTCATAGGCTGCTATCATTTATACTACAGTGTATATCTTTTCATTAACATGAAAAAAAAATAAAATTGGAACAAAAATTTGAATGAGGAACTAATGGGAATGAATATTGTTTAGTGATCACCAAACAACAAAGACGTAGCAAGAAAACAGTTCAGTCTAAATGTATCCGGCACCAAAGCTGTCCTGCACATGATAGATAGATTTAACTTTAAATCACAATGGTAAACTTCTCTAGCTGTGCACAACCTGTTTTTTTTTATTCATTTACACACAAAACCAGAGCAGTGCATAGTTTCCTGCACACACTGTAAAAGGGGCATGACTAAATGTTAACTTCTGGGCTGTTTATAAATGCACATTGTAGGTTTGTGACCTCTTTCAAACCTCTGTTTACATTTTTTCTTTTATAAAACCCACATTTACAATAATTCTAAAACAGTATGCAGTATGCTTATGCAGAAATTTGAAATACAGCTACAGATTTTTAATTATTTTTTGTCATGCATCCAAATTCAGTAAGTGAACTTTCCTCTTTGACTTGCATAATTTATAAGAAAAGTCATCCATAAGTTACTTTAAACCTTTTCTGCACAACGTTTAGTTGAAAGATAAGTTAAACTATGACTTATCTGTGTTGGCACAGTTAAGTTAAAGGCATTCTTATTGAATTTGCCACATTTCTGCTGTTAGCGTTTGCTGTTTAGCAGTTCTACTTGAGCCCGTAAATCTCTCTTGTGTGTGTCCTCTTGGAGAATTTTTTTTAAAAAGGGGTTTTACCGCTTTGAGGTAATTTTTCTAGGTTGTCTGGGGAAATATTGCTCTGAAAACTAAACATGCACTCATTCCACAAGCCCCCTACATATTCCGGGTTGCTTTCAGTTTTATCTCTGATTAGAAAGGACGATAACACTTTCTGGTCTATGGGTAGGTAGAGATGGGTACATACTGGAGATATCTATAGGATTGATCACAACTGATAATAACCCCTAGATTGAATGATAACAACGTTTCTGTGTGGTAGGTTACGTTAAGAATCGCTTTTGGGGGGAGACATAATGCTCCTGCAAGAGTGTCATATTGGAAATGATTAACTTGGAAAAAATGAATGTGAGTGGCTCATGACAGCTGAGAAGAAATCTTTCAAAGACAATAAGTCTAAAACTAAACATTATTTACAAGCATAACTAATAGAAACCTTGCTAATTATCAGGAAAATGGTCAGATTACCCCCTGGGCCGGTGAGCACAAACTATGTAAAGTATAAAGGATGCCTGTCGCTCCCAAGGTCTGAAAAGCAAAGCCAATGCTGAAATACCTTAAACCTACATTCCTTTGAATGGTCACCAGGGGGCGATAACTGTGGTTGAAAAAATACTTTGTTTGGAAGTGTGGAAAAATGACCCTAGGCCCTGACCTCTGTAAACACTTTCTTGATAAGTTATTGGGTTCATTTGTTTTGAATCATACTGAAATGACCATTATGTCCAATTTATAAAGTTTGTTCATTCTAAGTCTCAGAAAGGAGGATTATCAGGATAGGCTCATTAGTTAATGATAAGCTCATAAGCCAATAGATATCCACACATCCATCTTTATACTATTTATAGTACAAACTAGCTACATGTTTTCAGTATAATGTAGATTGCATACTGTATTATTGTTTATGTATGTTTATATTCTGGGCATTAGAAATTATAATAAAGGTGGTTTCACAAAAATGCACCCTTATCTTTCCACCCAGGTCACTGCTGCATTCTGTAGAGTCTGGGATTGTTTCCAGTATCTGATTAAAAGAGGAATCAAAGAAAATCGCAAAAGCTGGAATTCTTACTCTGCAAAATTTTTCAGCCAAGTGTCTGCAGGTTACATAGTTCATCAAGAACGGCTTCCCTCTTTCTATTATGTTTGATGTCTAAATGTTGAAAACTTTAGATGACACACCTTTTCATTCATTTTCTGTTCTATGCTACTGCTGATGAGCATTTGCTGTCCCCTGAAAAACAACTACAGGCACCATGTTTTTCCGCTCTTTGTGAATTCATTTTAGGAAGGTTCAAGTTCTGAACTCAAACTTCCATACTACATTTAATGTAACCACTGCTAGCACCATTTGCCAAGCAAAACTGCATTAGGTGGTTGGTGTTTTGAATCTAGGATCTGAGTTCTTCACTTTCTGCGAATGTGATACACAAAGAAATCAAGGAGTGATGAGTAAACATCCTTCTTGACCATGCAGGTGGACGTTGGGGTGGTGGAGGGGTTGAAACAACAGGCAATGATGCATGGCACCCTCTTTAAATTCTAAGGTTTAATGTATCAGGACGCAAAACAAATTGTGTGGTCTTTAGGGATGTGCCATATCATGTCATGCAACAACATGACAAAAATACTAGTATAAAAAGCGTTATATCATGTTATCAATGACATAGTAGTATCATGCTTTTACAAACAAGAACAAGACAAGCACAGGCAGGGCTGAGAGTTAGCGCCATCTGTCAGCCTCCGATAAAGATTTTGTACCCAAAAAGGGAACTTCAACCTCGAGGAAAACACAATGCTTTACAAAACGGGCAAGTCCTGCTTGAGGTGGGAACAGCAAATGTGTTTTATTGCTTGAGGCAAAAACAAAACAGGGCTATGAAGGAGGAGGTATTAGCAGCTGGTGATGTGTGACTCCAAAGTAAACAAAGGACTCAACTGATGGCTGCTGAAGTACCCGCTAGCTGCATTCCAGATGACAGGAAAAGCAAACTGTGGATGGAAATTACTGATGCATTTACATGTTGGAAAAGGAGGGCTTAAAGCAACAGGTTTAAAAGCTGAAGCATGGTTCAATTTTATTATGAGCCAATATTGTGCAAGCTAGTTTAATGTTTAAAGTGTTATGTTATGTTATGTTATATGTTATATAACTGTGATGATATATGTGTAAAACTCCATAAAATATATCTTTTTGCAATACGGCACAACGGGGTGGCTGTAGCTCAGGTGGTAGAGCAGGTTACCTATTAACTGGAAGGTTGGTGGCGCAATCCCTGTCTGCTCCGGTCTGCATGCCAAATATCCTCGGGCGAGATACTAACCCCAAGTTGCTCTATGAATGCGTGTAAATGTTAGATAGAAAGCACGTAGAGAGAATAAGCATAGAAAAAAGTGCTTACGCGAATGAGTAAATGAATTGACTGCTGTGTAAAGGCAGTCAATTTGCCAACATTGCAATTCTTCCACATGACTGTATTTAAGCATTACTCTGACTTGTTATCAGGGTTTCTGCTAAAAGTTTTGGACAGCAACCAACACTTAGGATGCATTAAGAATTAAATGTCAGCAATCAATAAAAATGTAACAGAAAGAATGGGCTAATGCTGGCTAAGTCACTGTCAAATCCTAAGCAAGTGCTACCTTAAAAGCTAATTATACATATAGATAGAGATACATAACTAGAACTGACCAAAATGAGTCTGTTTACATAAAGTTCATGAAACAATTGAGGAAAAGATGTTTAAGGTTGTGATTATACATGCCTGTCCTGGTATAGAGTAATTGTCAGAAACAACAGCTTTCATAATGATGTTGTACAGATGTTTGTTTGGGGTAAACCTCATTAGCTCTGATGACCCTGTTTGCTTCCTGTGACATAAGAAACATCCTGTTGCTGTCAACCATTTGCAGGAGTCAGCTTTGTAACCTACACTTGTCCCTGCATGGAAGATTGTTCCAGTATGTCATAAACAATGGAATAACTCTACCCAACACACACAAAAGACTCATGTTTATCAAACGGCTTTGACCGAATAAGTTGACATAATAGAGACTGGCATCCTAATTACTGCATATTTTTCTCTTGCCTTGAATAGTAGTTATCTGATACTGTAAGGCATGGCATTTTCTACCTTCAAGCCAGTTTGCAGTTGATTGAAGGAGCTGATTAGGTGCAGCCATCAAGAATCATCTAAAAAAAATAAGGTTGACATTTGTGGTTTGTCACTTTGATCAAAGTAGCATGATGTGATTTTCTCTGCATCCTCCTTCGTCATTTCTTATGCAATCCTTTATGATTCGGTTTCTCTTCTTTTGAAGCTGTTTTGTTCTTGCTTTGAGATCCTCCACAAGCTTTATTTCTCTACCCAAACAGTATTTCATCACTGCTTCTTACACTCTATTCCCACTCTGAACCTAGATGACTTAAGTGTTTGTGAAATTGTACAGATAAACAAATGGCTCTAGCTCTCCAGTGAAAGCAGTCATGACATTTGTACAAAAGAGTGAGCTAATTCAAAGAAGGAAACACAAGCCTGTGCACACTTACACACACATGCACACACTTACAGGACACACACAGAGCTAGTAAAAACTTCCCCCTACTGGGTTATTGACATGAGATTGTGCACCTCTGCCAAACATCCTTTTACCAGAATCCAGCTGACCTTGGAATGGTATCAAACTCAAATGTGCCAGCAGCAAGACCACACTGATGAGTTAGAGGCACCATGTGTGTTGCTTAAAACTGTATCACCTGAGAAAAAAACATGATATTTATTCTTAGTTAATCCTTCAACTAATTGGAAACAAACATGTCATGGATAGTCGTTTCCCCTCAGCGATCCGTCAGTTTTTCTGCTCCAAACCACGGCAGCAGTAGCAAATTAGAGAGACAGGAATCCAGGAATCAACAACCCTCTGTCAACAACCGTCTCACTGTCTCACTGTAGTTAATGTCAGTCTGGGAGAGGATCTCACACACACACACGCACACACTTGCATATACAAAGGATTACATGCCTGCATAGACACATTTAAACACACGAGCACTGCACACACACAAACAGCTGTTTAGAATTAGATCGCCAGGGTGATGAACTCACTGACAGTGATTCGACTCATGCAACATTCAAAGACACATGAGGACGTGGGAAAACACATAATATTCATTGGTTTCTTGTCATCTCTCTTTGATGTTTGCGTGTGAGTGTCAAGCCCATGATACTGCAAGCAGGTATCTGTTTCTTCAGATCAAACCGGGGATAGTCCTCAAGTTGCAAAATCAACAATATCAGGGAAGCGTACAGGAAAATTCTCAGCAGGGAATGTGGTTTGAAGTATTAATGAAACTCAGTCAGAATCCTATCGACAATAGAAATTTTTGCCATCCTTGAATTTAAAACATGTGCTCAAACACTTGCTATTTTGGTAATGTTCTCTCTGGTCTTTGAATTGGATGGACTGGCATCACTAATGACAGTTTTTGGGAAAGGATGCTTTACAAATGCACAACTGGAAGCAAAGCTGACATCTACCCAACTCTGACATCTAGGCAACTGATGCTTAACAGTGAGTGAGGTTGTCAATCAAGGACTCTGAATAAAAACAGACCATCTCCACACAGGTTTTATGCAATTTCTTTAATGCTGAAGTGTGGAAGATATTTGTCCCATTCATACTGTTACAAACATCTTGAGTCTTAAGGTTCTGCATGCTATTTAAACAGTAGACTTTAGGGTCTAATGTAAAAATTAGAGTCAGATTTGATTCAAAACCCACATTCCATTCATAGCTAGGTGGAAGTATGATATCAGTAATTGTTTCAGTCACACATTTTTTTTTTTTTTTAAGTTAATGGCTAGTACACCTTGTCAAAGATTTTATGGATGGTTGGATTCGAGCACTAAAATTAACACCTAAAAACTTCCCAGAGTGGGTATATGTTTTATTTTGCGGTTGAATTGCAGAGGACTATCTGCTAAACCATTGGATACATTTTCTAAAATAGTCATAAAGGAAAATTGAAGCTGTAAGTCTCTACTTTTCTGGAAAAAAGCCTGTGTTTACCTTGCCTTTAATTGGCTCTGACCATAACATATTGTTTAACCTTAACCAACTGAAGCTAATAATGAGCACTTATCTTCATGGAATAGAGATGCCGACTATAGAAGAGGGTTACTGCATTAGAGTCTGAGAAGTCAAATAAGGAAGTCTAAGAGAACTAAAATGATTAAGCAGCCGACAGGTTTAAAACCTTCAAACTGACCAATAATCCTTCAGCACATTTAATAGCAAATATGTTAAATTTATGAGCATTCAGATTTGAACTGATTTGAACTTTAATTCATCTGTGAAAATATTTTACTTTTGGTCTGTTCTTCTCTCACTACTGGGAGAAGCATTTAAAGTATACCTGAGTATTGGTGGGAGGTATATCCCTCTCCCTATACATTTTGATTACTACCTTGATTGAAGGCCAAACTTTAGGGTTATTATTTCATTTTAGTGAGCATGGCCCACACTCACTGAGGCTCACATGTCATTGTTGGGACTGGTTTACTCCTTTCATACAAATAAATGCCAGTTTGACAACATAAGGAGCACTGATGTTGAAGCAGCCCTTTGTACTCTCTTGCTATCTGAAGGCACACTGTATTTAAATCCCACACTCCAGTATTTGGCCTTGGGTTTGATTCCGATCCAGTAAGTGTTTGTTCCAGTAGGCAGTAGCTTTACTGTAAACACAATTATGCTAACTGTGGCAAGATTCAGTGACCACATGAAGGGAGATAGACTCTCACGCAAAACACTCGCTCAGGCACTCTCACACACTATACTTACTCACTCACTTACATGCTCATAAAGCAAAACATGGCACTCATCTGCACCTGCAATCTCACGATACTGACCCACGGCCTGCTCACATGGACACACACCTACACATCATAAACAGTTTCCTCGGCGGTCAATGTGATTAGAAAGCACGCTGAGAGTGTACAACAAGGGAGGGCCAGCCCCCTCACTGCATACACACTGGAACCACAACAGACGAAGGAGGGTTTACAGACCAAACACTCCTCAGGTGGCCATGCCGATGGTGTCCAACACTATCTGCAGGAGCACTAATTCACAAACGCTTGTGCATAAAAACACATGCCGAATTACAATATTTTGATAGCTAACTGCTGCACGCGAGGTGATTCACAGATCTTTTGAACACACACACACGCACGCACGCACACACAGACTCACAATGCCCAGTGTCTCACCTCAGGCAAGCATCTGGTCAATAGTGTCATTTACATCATTCTTTCCACTGTGGGAGTGGGCAGGGCTCTCTTTGGTTTCAGTCACTGAAACCAGTTCATTGGAGTCACTGTACTTCCAGAGCCAACACACACACACACACACACACACACACGCACGCACGCACACACACACACACAGAACACCCTTGCACTACTGTTATTCCTCTTAACTCTGACTTTAAGGGAATCCTCGCTGGCCTGTTCCAGTGACATTAACACTCCTACCGCGCTTCACTGACCTCAGGCAAGTGCTCTGACAGATTTATCCCAGTCTCAATTAGTTTAAACAACGTGCACATTAACACTGCCAGCAGGGGAAAAGTTCAGATGTCCCTGCTATGGTGTGTGTGTCACCAAAGCCTCCTTGCCTCAGGCAGTTGACGCTGACCAGACATCTATCCATATTGGCTGAATGTTTATTGAACATCTTCGCGGGCTTGACATTTCCCACAGAGCGGGGTGCATTAGTTTTATTATTCACCACAACGTCAAGTGAAGGGCTGCGTTAAATCAAACAAACTGCCACGAGGATTCTCTGCTACCCCACTAGTGTGAGAGAGCCACTTGAACTAGAATGCGGCTGCAGACGTCATTGGGACCCAAGATGACTTCACTTTATTTGGTACCAAAAATAAGTTGCACAACTTTATTTAGTTTCATTGGTTTGGTTCTCTAAAGTGTTCTAACAGTGGAGGCGGTGCAGACACGGGGAACTAAAGAGTTCTTCAGGACTGCAGAATAGTTTGCCTTTGTTTATCTGTACCTTATGGCACAGTGATAAAAATCTGTGTCAGAGACAACCAAAAACATTGTTTGAAAGTGAAACCTCGCATCTTCGGCTCATTTGAAAAGGTCATGAGGCTCAAACCGCCCACGAATAACCTAGTAGTGTCCTAGCATTTCCTCTCCTGCTTCCTGTTACAGACGCGGCCCCCGAAGATGCGGCTTTCATACAGAATGAAAACAAAGAAGACTTGTAGTGCTTTTTCAGGAACATCGTGTTACTGTGAATTTGAGTGACTTAAATTTCATGGAAATCCACCACATACACTGCAGTGTTTGAGAAAATCTATTTTTTGCTATCTCTTGGCAGCTCTTTTGCTCATTTAAAGCTCCTCAGTGCTACAGAGTAAAATCATCTTTTTTTCCCCATTCAAGTTCTTGGCGTAAAGTTTGGCTATTTTGAAAGACATCTAGAAAAAGATAATAGCAGATGTGGTTTATCTACTGCTGCCATTATAAGAAAGCAACACACAGAGATGAATTTCATTTTTAAAAAGGCAAAGAAGGATAATCTCTTACTGACAAGTTGCCTCAGCAGGCTAGAATGCAATACGACCACAAAACATTTGAAATCAGTGGACCCAATCTCTCACCTAGCTGTCACCACTGCTATTGCACTTTGAGTGTTACATGTTTCCATCTGCTGCCCTGCTGAAAGTCATTCATGGAAACCCAGGACATCATTAGCTGAGGAAGAAGTGCAGAAGTGAAAATGGTTGCATCAAAGGAGAAGACTGAAAATGTTTCCTGGAAAAAAACATTACGACTGCATTTTATATTTCGCCTGCACCCCAGGGTTGATTTTCTGTTAAGATAACCAGTAAGATGCTCTTTGAATAAAACTGGTTTTGAAATCTGCTATTGCCATAATCCCCACTCCAAGTACTATGTTGCATTCCTGTTCTTGCAAATCAGCACAGGGAACCAGATAATGACCCCAAAAGCCCCAAATGCAAATCATCTCCCCATGTCAAAATCTATTTCTCAACTATAGCACTGACGAACCTTGCGCACATTCTTGTCACCGCGCTGCATGTCAGCGGGCAGCAAGCTGATACCCACATATCTGGCATTTCAAGACACTATAAGCCCTCATGATTTGATTTGTCTTCTTGATAATTGCAACAATTACACACAGCATTAGTAAGCCCCGTCCACCCATTTCTGTTCATGACTAATTTTTCATGGACCTGAAGTTGGGGGAGGACAGGCATTTGCTGCAGGAAATGACGATGGAGTTGAGTGAGGTGTTAACGTCTCCGACCTCAGACAGATGTGGTGAATCTTGGATAGACATGTTTCTGGTAAGACTCCCTTACAGAGGAGCAAAAGGCCAGGAAACACTTGCTCATACAGTCATCATGTGTCTGCTTGTGTGTGTGTGTGTGTGCGTGTGTGTGTGTGTGTGTGTGTGTGTAGGGTTTGGCGCTGTGGCTATGGCATAGATCTCATTTCTGAGAATATTAATAACCCTTTGAGGGTGTCACCTTTTTTGTTACTATATGTGGTTGTGGTCTACACACACACACACACACACACACACACACACACACACACACACACACACACACACACACACAAAACATTCTGAAAGTCTGCATCAATAGCATCAAGATTTTCCACCTTATCCAAGGTGTGGCCTTGTTACACCTCAGCATCTCTGATTCATCAACCACATAGCAAATTAATTCAATCATAGCAGAAAATAAATGCATGTATACATGGTTTAGTGGTCAGGATTTCTTTTAACCACCTTCTCATAGGTTTGCTGTGTATCATTAAGTTACCACAAAAGTGTCTGCAGTATTATTATTATTATGGATTTCCATTTATAGTTTTGCTACTTCTACAGCTACACTCCTGTGTGTTTTTATTTATACTATTATCGTGGATTGCTATCACAGCAACGACTGCTTTATTGTAAATAATTAGAAATGCATGCAAATATATGCATGCATATGTCTTAGATTCAAACATTACTGATAATGTTTAAAAAGATGATCATGTGACTTTCACTAAACAATACTCAGTTGGCCAAGTGGGTAAGACATCTCAAAAGGTCACTAGTGGTACTTGGGCTCTCTCTGGTGGTACGCGGGAAATCTCCAATTTTTTTAAGATTAAATAATATACCATTGTGGAGGTATGGAAAGACGACACGAGAGTTCCCGAGGCTCTTTAGGGAGCCGGAGTCAACCAGAAAACATCTCCCCGAGCGTGAGTCCTCTATGAAGAGCAGCCTTTCCTTATCGCCAGCGGTCGCTGGCGGACTCGTTTCCCCGGGCCTTAACAGCAAAGGCAGCATGGCGCTGTCACGCTGATGGTAAAAACACAGCCCTTTTCTGCGGTGCCGCCGTGCCGCAATCCCAGCCACCATCGATGAGTCGGA
>VUQG01015395.1:0-18883 GCA_015106755.1 Etia nguti
GTGACGAAATGTTTCTCCCACTGAAAACGCTACGTCCAGATGAACAGAATCAACTTTTGAGGATTTACTTACCTGGATGATTGAGCATGCATCAACAAAATTTAAATCCATGTTTTTAAGTTAATCTGCTAATGAATTAGAACAGAAAACCTCCCCAACAACATATGAATTTTTTCTATATATATAATAAACACTGAGTTCAAGTTAAAGTGTAAGAATATTAAGATAAATAAGATAAACGGTTTCTTCAAACATAACTTTTTAACTGTAAATAATTTTTTTCACAAGTTTAAGCTTGTAAAATGTAATGTAATGTAATCTAACTACATAACTACATAACTTTGGGATTTGGTAAAACACTGAGTATGTCTGCTTTTTTGTTGATGCTTGTTTGGGTCCAGCTAATGAGTGTTTGCTTTAACCCTAAGAATTCTTTAAAATTAACCTTCCCTTCCTTCAAATTAACCCTCACATTTATACTTATGTCTAAAAGTAAACAAACCGTGGCAAAAAACTGCGTGCAATATTACATTTCATTTATAATGAGTGTACAGACAAATGAACTGCGGTTGTTCGGATCAGAGACCCTTTGGCTTTCCCTCATGAACACTGGCCTGAACAGATGGATGCACATTTCTTTATGATACGGGATTTGTTTTAAAAATCCATATTTGTGTGATCTTGCTTTGACACACAAAACATATAAACAATAGGCTTTTTAGAAAGTGTTTTTCATCTAGAAACAAATGCATCCTGACATATTTGGGCACACAGTGCCTTGTGGACTCTGACATTACAAAACCCATCTCCCTTTTTGTGTTTGGCAGAGCTCAGCCATTTTCTGTTCTTGCTTTAACATGCAAAATTGATTCATGAAACACTTTAATGCACCAAAGCATTTGATTTTATTGTTTCTGCCATGCTCTTTTAAGTACTTGTGCAACCTTGTCTTTGTGTGGGTTCCCGCTCTACCAAGGCAATCAGTGTGTTTACATTGAGTTTCTGATGCACTATGGCTGACCTGCAGGCAATTTCCGATTCCTAAATATCTGTTAAACGAACTAAGACTGAACTGAGGCTGAACTCCAGCCTGCAGCAGCTCCAAGAAGACAAAAAGCATGAAGAATACTAATTTACGTAAACAAGAAGTAACCCTTTTGCAAAACCGATGTCTCTAAAAATGTAACTGCTCCTTATCTCTGAATTTAAACAAAACCGGATGTCCCTGTGAGTATAATTCCCTCAGTGTGCCCATTAATCATTCTTTCTTTTAACTTTGATGCATTTCTAAAGTAGAATATTATCTCTTTCCTTTAACCTTCATCCCACAGACCCTGGAGGAAAACGCTTTTTTAATCATGTCTCACAGATGCTTCTTTCTATCGCACCAATTTTTAGGACTAATGATTTCATATCATTGGTTTCTTTTGCCGTTTGGTGCTTTCTAAAAATGAATTGATCTATTAAGATTCTTGGGGACACTCAATTATATTAATGCATTTAAAAAAAGATGGAGCTCTTTTGAGTCCATTTTACCATGTTTCCTGATTTCATGTATCATACAGGATCAAAGGAGGATAGACACAGATGCAGCTTGCACACATTTTCTTGTGCTCTGTGCAAGATGATGCCCTATAGCATCTACATAAACAACATTCATGCCACCTTATCTACACATCAATAAAAAGGATTTTAAATCATATCTGTAACCCTAACTGTTACATGGTGAGACTATTCATCGTACTCTGTTTAGTTTAAGTTTAAGTTTAGTTTAAGTTTAGTTTTATTGACAATTAAAGAGAAAATAACAAATGAAATATCGGAAAGTGTGGAATTACAAAGGATTTAACAGATTCTCAGTGAGTTCCAAGGCTCATTACAACCACTGTAACGGTGTTAAATTTTCTTCAAAGCATTGATGCCCAGTAAAACCTGACCAGTAAGCTAAATCGAAGTTTCGAGAGGATTTTTTCAGCTGCTGTGGTGTGACTCCTTCTCTGTTCAAGCTGTTGTAATCATCTGAGACTGAATAGGGGAACATTTCTGTCGATAGTGCATGTTGCACAGATGTCAGCATCTCACCAGGCTACTGTACAATTGATCCAGCGTGGCTTGATTTTCTTCTGGGTTTTTTTTTTTCTGTAGGAGTTGTGTAGGTGCCCGTGAGCTTTGGACTATATGGCTACCCTTTTTCACAGATCTTGCTTATAACATTCATGGCCCAAATCTCTTTGCACAGTCAGGGGATGGATCAAATATGTCCAACTAGTGGGCATCAGAGTTGCGCTCCTGTTGAGCATGACCTTGAGCGTGTAGCGGGACAGTTTGGAGATGAATGCAATGTAGCTGAGATGAGAATTGCCAGTTTTGAAGCCATGATTCTCAGGCAAACAGGTGGATTGCCTGCTCCCGGTTGGGTATCAAGAGGCTACCTCAAATGGAGAAGTCAAGCATCTCAGTTCTTGTTCATGGTCAGGGATGACAGGCTGTTTGGTGTCATTTCTGCAGCCTTGATCACCGTCCTGGTCTTTTGTGGTGAAGTGGGAGCAAAGCTAATTGGTTGGTCTTCTTCTGTTTCTAACCACACCTATGTCCAAGAGAAACACTGAACATAAACGTTCTCAGAAGAATGTCCCAGTACACCTTTAGAGACCAGCTGAGGAGCTCAGTCAGTCGTTTGGGAGCGGCTCAGAGCAGAGCTGCTGTTCCTGCAATAAAAGAACAAGTTAAAGAGGTTTGGGCATCTGTCCAGGATGCCTCCTGGACGGATCTCAGGTGAAGTGTTTTGGGCATGTCCAACTGGAGGGGAGACCTCAGGGCAGACCCAGGACATGCAGGAGAGATTATGTTTCTTGGCTGAGGTGATTGTCTAAGTTTACCCCAGGATGAGCTGTAGGCAGTGGCAGGGAGAGGCAGGGCAGCACAGCTTGCTGCTGTCTGGGATAAATGTTGTAAAAGCTATGGATGGATGTCAGATCTCATTCTTGTATTCTTATTCTTATTCTTATTATTTTAAATTCTCCAAAAGAATTTCTCAGATAAATAAAGAATAACTCATTGTATCTTACAGAGTTCAGAATGTCCTTAAAGACCACTCAGAGGTAACTTTCTACCCCTCACAATAAATTAGACATCAAAGATCTACTACTGCCATAGAGAACAGCAGATTAACAAGCTCAGAAATATAAAGCAAAAACAATATATATTGGAATAAGTGTGCAGATAAGGAGGTAATCAAATGTCTCATTTTTAAACTTAAATAATTATATTCTATAGCCTAGCAGTTTTTATTGGCTTGCTCAAAGGAGGTCATACGTTTTGGGGGTTTTCTGTGTTTTTGTGTGTTTTCTCTTGTTTTGGCTGTTTTCTTTGTATTATTGTAGGGTCTTTACCTTACAATATAAAGCTGTTGCTGTGATTTATTCGCTATATAAACAAAACTGAATTTAATTGGCTGGATCTTACTGGACTCACCGCTGCTGGGATAGATCTTTTTTGCAAAAATCAAATAAATAAAGAAAGAAACATCCTGATACATTTTGGCACACAGCCTACTTGTTGGCTTTAATTCTACACAGTCTAGATGCCTTCTTTTATTCAGGAGAGCACAACACTTTTCTTCTTTAGTCATTAAACACTGGAATGCACTGAAGTATTTGATCTTAGAAAATATTGTCATGTTTTTAGCTTTAGTGTGGTCAACAACATGCTTCTCAGAAGTCTGTCTACAACCTTTAAGCTCTTCTGTTCACATAATTAGCTAAATATTAAAAAAATATTATTAAATATATTTAAAAAAAAACGCAAACCCAAACTGCATTGTAAGTCTATTCTTATGATTCTTCTGTTTTATTCAATTGTTGATCATTATTGTCTTTATTCTTTTATTTTCTTACAACAACATGTTATTAAGCTGTCTACACAGCTCTTAATATCCAAATCTTTGGATCAGAGTGAGACATTTAAAGGAAAAATAGATGTTCCAACATGATATTTAGTACAAATATGTTTGTCTGTCTTGATTTTTTTGGTTTTTATCACTTCCGTTCCTAACCTTAACCAATAATCATGTCAGTAATTTGGTATCTGATCTTTATGTCTTTATGTTTTAACCTTCTCATCAGCCCTCTGTGAACACATTTTGCTTAAGGCTAATTTTTAGCATGCTAACAAGTTAAACTAAAGTGAAGGACTTTTATCCTGTAAGGATCGACATGTAAGCAATCAGAGAACTGCTATTTCCATCCGCAGTAATTTATAACTGGCCATTTTCTGGGACCTCCCCACCCTTAAATATGCAGAAATTAAAGGCATAGGACATTTGAAACCCCAGCACAAAACAAAGAAGGCATCAGTGACAGCATATATGACATCGATTAAGTCAGGAATAGTAGTAAGAGAGGGATCTGGTGCGGATGTGGGTTGCAAAGCGGCTTACAGAGACATAACGCCATCATTTCAGCTGTGGTTGCAGATGCCTGAAATAAAACTATCCTCAGTTTTCATTGCCAGCAATGCTTCTTCTGTTCCTCCGTTTCCTGCTTGACGCCCTTGTAAAACACATTATGTGTCCTTGCTGTTCACCGGTGATACACAAACAGGCTTGTCTTGCTCATCCTTACCACAAAAACACCCCAGCCGCTGCAAAACAATGTTTTCATTTAATCATTTCACATTAAAAACACACACTGTATGCTGCATCACAAAATGAGAAAACGCTGTCCTCCAATAACAACTGAAGCTGACGTAGACAGAAGAAACAGCCAGTGTCGGTGCCGGCGAGAGAAGAGAGACACATTTATGTTCCCCCCTGCAGGGTAGCTGAGGAGTGTGTTCGTCTGAAGCCACAACATGAGATAGTACACACAGACAGCAGGTTGAGCCACAGATGGGAAATCATAATTCAAACAGTCTAACAAAGCACTTGAATTCATTCCTACCTGTAATGTACATTACCATGATGACAGAGACCATGCCAGGATGATCATGGGCTAGAAATAAAAAAAAAAAACCCCAAACAAACCCAAAAAACTCAGATACACTTAATCTTCTGAGTAGTATCACAAAAGCTTTTGGTGTGAAGCCACGATGTACTATGTAATGGTTGCTTTTGAGTACACTCAAGGTTCAGCTAAACCTGTGCTGAAAAGCATGGGTCTTTCATTTTTAGCACGACATTCAACTACCTCAATAACATACTGGCCTACTTAGAACTGCTGAATGAGTAATATTATTAAAGAAACGTGACATATATGCAGTCAATTGTGGACCTGGAGTTGACATTTCACCAAGGTTCTTTTAAATAAGATTTGCTTCAGGCATCTCTGCGTGGTACCCGTTTTTATGAAAGCCATAGAGAGAAAATAAAACACAATTATTTACACCATAACACAGCAGACCCTGTATCCTAACAAACATCCTGGCCAAACACTCTTCATGGTGCTTTTGTAATCATTTTTATAGTCACGAAAATGGTTTAAATTTGTTAAGCTTGGGGATTTCTTTTGGCGGAGGACAAAACGATGCCATTCTTGATAAAATGGTAATAGCTGTCCAAAATTTCACCCTGACATTCTCTTAATGAAATAATGGTTTAACAACTCCCTGGCCGTATTCATTTACTGCAGTGTTTTGTACAAGGCTTGCTGTCTGGCAGGCAAATAAATCCTCTGGTGAAGTGCAGCAGCCAGAAGCAAGTCCTTTATTCACATAAATTAAATGTAAGTGTATGGCATCCTTTTAAAGATGCCTGTAAAGAAGAGCTTAGCATTGCACGCAGCAAACTTGCCTTCTAGTAAACTCGTTAAACAGAAACTGAGAGGTGAAAAGAATATGCAAAATTTGGGCTGCAAAATGTTCACATTGTTTTCAATAAACAAAGCAAAAAATATTAAGGTTGTTTTTTTTAACCCTCACGCTTCACCAACTCCTTTGACTACAAAGATAATTAGCTGCATGTTGTAAGAAAGGATAAACTGCTCATTAGAATAGATTTCAGAGACGGTTTGGTCACACCTGAACTATGATTTTAAACAACCATACGTTCAATCTGTACATTCGAAGTTCAATGTCTCACCTGGGCCCTTGTTACAGGCCTGTGCTGCAGATGGGGGGGGGGTCAAATGGCGCACATATAGAGTAAAGCAACACTGCAGTCCAACGTATGCATCAGCAAAGAGAGCAAGAGAGATCGACGCATGCAGTTTGGACAGTCGATACCAATTTTTGTACAGTTCGTTTGGCAGTGAGCAACATATTTGTGTTATTTTACATAAATATGCTGCACAGGGATGAGTCCCCTTTATGGGTTATTGTCCCAAACAGTCACATTTTTTGTGTGTGCGTGCACGTGGAGACTCAGACCCCACTGCGGGTTTGGCACAGCAGAGGCCACCCTCCCATTGCAGGGTGACAAAAAGTGCTGATAAGTCCAGCTGACAGCTCCTTCATCCCCATTAGTGCCTCAGACAGGGGGAGGGGTGTGACAGAGCGAAGCGCTGTCCTTAGACCAACCAGTGTTCTTGTCCTTGTCTCCTCCCCTCCCTTTTTAAGGTCCTGCAGGATGCTGTAGCGAAGGATGTAGCGCCACCTAGTGGAGGCAGCCGCTGGATATGTGTTGCTCTGAGGGGAAGGGAGATAGGCTTCAGCAGGCAATCTCCTCCAGGGTGCCTAGCGTTGTCTGCAAGGGGACTGTCACGGTGTGGCTGATGGACTCTGAGTGGTTTGCCACTGGGTCACAGGAACTCTGGGAAAAAGAGTGAAAGCCCAAGGGCTAGGTCACATTATAAAGCGGCAAGATCATACAGGTAGTATTTAGAACGACCAAACTTCCACCTGAACTCTGAAAACTGAATTAGTGTAAGTATGCAAGGTCTGATCAAAAGGTTTTGTTACTTTACCAATAAGATGCACAAACTCTCATTGGCTTTAATTTGTTTTCATGTCCTTAATCTGAATTCAGGAAAACAAAACAAATGATAAATCTGAGGTTATTGTACTCGGCCTTAAAAATCTTAGAAACATGGTGTCTAACCTAATACTAACTCATGATAAAAACAATTAGTGATGCTGAAAAAAGTTGATTACTGCATTTATTACTTCTAGGCTGGACTATTGTAAAGATCAAGTTGTTCTAAAAGCTCCCTCAAAAGCCTTCGGTTGATCCAGAACGCTGCGTTGACAGTACTGATAGGGACTAGAAAGAGACAGCATATTTCTCCTATATTGGCTTCTCTTTATTGGCTCGCTGTTAATTCAGAATCAAATTTAAAATCCTTCTTCTCACATTCAAAGTCTTGAATAATCATGCGCTCTTATCTTGAAGACCTCATAGTACCGTATCATCCTAACAGAGAACTTTGCTCTCAGTTTGGATTTGGGAGACAGATACCTTCTCTACATTTAAGAGTAGACTTGAAACCTTCTATTGTGATAAAGCTCATAGTTACGGCTGGATCAGGTGACTCTGAACCCTCCCTTAGTCACGATGTAATACACCTAGGAGGAGTTTTTCTTCACTCACCACTTTTCATTTATTGTGCATTTATACAATACTTTGCATTTAATCATTAGCTATTATTAAAGTCTGGCTCTCTTCTATAGTATGTATTTTGTCCCGTCTTCCTCTGCTGTCTTCTCTTTTCATCATCCCCAACTGATCGTAGTATACGGCTGCCCCTTCCTGAGCCTGGTTCTTCTGGAGGTTTTTTCCTACGTAATGAACCCTCTTGCTGTGAGGGAAAAGTGCTAACCTCTGCACTCACATAACCGGGAGTGCTAACCAGTAGACCAGCTAATTATTCCCTTGTTAAAAATGAAAGTCAGTCATGACTGGATAACTTTGTTAGCATAAGAGATATGGATATACACATGAGCAAGTTTTTCAGTTTTAATAAAAATAAAACATTAAAAAATAATAAATACACAAAAAACTGAAAAATAATAATAACAACAATAAAATAAATTAGCAAACAAAAAATAATGTCAAATAGGCTGCTATTAAAAGCTGATAATTCTCACTGACTACTCTGCAGATATCCTCCTTATTTCTATTAAATTAGGGCACAGTTTGACAGTTCTGTCCATCGACATTATGCTACTCCTTATACTGTCACTGACATTACTACGTTTAAGACAGTGGTTGTTGCTGCTTGGTTTCATCAAGACATCTCTTTTGGAGCTAAGCTTTCCTGCCAAATTGCCATGACATGGTCAGAACACAGTCTTAGTCTTGCTTGGGTGCCCTTTCTACATGCTTGTGTAGAGGAGTAGGAATAGGGCACGGTTTGATATGCATGATCAGAGTGAGTGAAATTATACCGAATTTACATGCTCCACTTCCAAAGAGCTCTCAGTGAAGAAAAAGGTTGAAGGTCGCTCTTACCACATCCTCTCCATGACTCTCCTCCTCCTCCTCTCTGCTTAGTAAGTCCAGTAGTCTGTCTTTCACCACCTGCAGATCAGAAAATAAAAATCAGAAACACTTAATTCCGACTGTTAGAGAAGATCTCCGAGAGCTCTTCTTGTAATTACTGACTGTAAAGAAACATTTGGTTTCAAAGTAAAAACGTAATTGGGTGGGAAATGTGGCAACAAAGTACGACATTACAATAAGCTCAGCGTGAAAGCAACAACTTTCATGTTGAAAAAAAAGTTGCTTTAGAAATGCTTATGTCAGCGACATGAGGTGCTTCTTATCCCCATAACTCCTTTATGGCCATTAAAATGAAGAAAAAAAAATCTTCAAAATGACTTTTTCTGTGTATTTGTAAAACCCCAGGGGAGGCGAAGACTATTATGTGGTTATCAGAACCCCACGCAGCTGAAAGCATGAGAAGCTCTAAAAAAAAAAAAAAGGCGCACAATAGAGTAAAGGTAATGGAAAAGTACCATCCCATAGTCCTTTATCTCAGCCAGAACCAGAGTAAATTTAGCTTTTTATCTGCTTTTTGTATCTGTGACATTGATTCTGTTGTCACCATTCATGGACAGGGCTCTACCAAAAAACAAAAAACAAGAATCACTAAACTCTACTGACAGCAGGGCCGGTGTTCAGGATTTATTAGTCATTTCAACAGGTATATATGACAGTAAGAAATTTGAAACGGACCTCATAAGCATAGTCAAACAGCTCTAAGATGGTGAGGATGCTGGCTCCAATGAACAAACCCATCTGGCCACCAATATCACCTGTGGAAGGACAGAAGTACAGTAAAGACACACCAAGAGAAATACAAAGCGAAGAAACTCTTTCGTTTTTCTGGAAAGATCTTTGTGTCATGGTCAGGGAAAAGGCTTGATTTGATTTACTTGCAACACGTAGGTACAGATAACTGGGACAGACAGGCAGAAAGAGAGACTTTTTTTTTCATGGTGATAACAGCCTGGTGTTATAAATTGCAAGAGGCGTGTTGCTACTGGTGAAATAAAAGATGTGACCCAGAAAGTCCAGCCACACTGACAGATCTATGGGTTTGATGGCTCATCAGATGGCGCTGCAGTTTGTTGCACCAAACTGGGACAAAAGATATGGTAGGTCTTGAACGGTCATTAAAATGACTACAAAATTGCACTTTTTACTGCACTTATCGCCCTTTTAAAAAGTAGAAAGGGATCATTTAATTTTGAAATAGTCTATCAGAAAGCTCTGCACCAAATCTGAAGCTGCTCAGAAGGAAAAAAGGAAACACCGCAGGGAGTGACAGGACACCTAAACAAAATGCAGGGCATGAACCACAGTGTTCTCCTGGCAGACAAGTTTACTCCAGCATTGCTGTCCCAAACTACTAATGCCGACTTTATTGCTCTCTGAAACGGGTCTGCTATCTAATATTGCTTTGGCACATAAGGGCACTGATGCTGTCTGTGACGTCAGCAGCATCTGACTGGACGTCCATATTTGACACCCCGGCATCTGGTTTATTTTTTTTGGTAGTTTTGACACCAGAATCCCAGAACATCTTATACCATCACAGCTCGTCTCAAAGCCATTGGCATTCATAAACTATATAATATGAAAGCACAAACAACTTCAGTGACCTTTTTGTGTTCAATCTCTAAAAAGAAACATGGAGATTATTAATGGGTAAGTTTATGAAGTATGTTGGAATTATCTTTTTAAGACAAGATGCTCAATTTCCAATTAGTAATCTGTAATTTAGCTACGGCTAGCATCCTATATATAAGAAATAGAAGAAAATCTCAAAAATACACTAACCTAACAAAACCAACATTTTGTATAACTTAAAAATGAATCAAGTAAACACTATAATCTATGAAAAATGCAAGAGGCCACGCTCATGAATAAATCATTGGATGAGATAAATCACACTTTTAAGACTTGTACATAAAACAAACATTTGCAGGCAATGGGAAGATTTTATACATGCGTTCTGTTTGTTTTGCATGTGGGATCCAGGTTTGGAAATCAAGGTCATCGCTGAGCAAACCTACCCAGCAAGCCTGCCACCTCATAGGCTTTCTTCTGCTCGATGGTCTCGTAGTTCAAAGCTTCAAAGAACACATCCAACACCAATATGTTGTCTCTGTAAAAGGTAACAAAAGGTTCATTCATTTGTCCTAATAAAACCCCACTTCAGGTAAAAACTTCAGTTAATAATAATTAATTCATTTCAAGAGTGACTGGAGGAAAAACAACTTGCTTGCTACCTTAACTCAGCTTTCAACGATCCCTGTTATCTACAACCTTTATTTAAAGCAAGAACAGAAAAAAGGCCAAGTGGTTTGCACTGGTAATTGGCAGGGAGAAACTGCTGAACCTCTTTACAAGCAGAGTTTGGATTTCTCTTTTTTTTGTCTCCCCTTTGAATCATCAATTCATAGACAAAGTAAGCTCAGCTCAGCTCCTTTTTTATTCAGTTGTAAAATGTCATTGCATTTATTCATATACATACAGCATTGCTGTCAATCAAGATTATAAGCATGGAAAAGCCTTTAATTCCATTTGTGGTTTGCAAAACTGATTGCAGTCAGAAGTTAAACATTTTTCTACATGTTTTCCAGTTATTGTTTGAATTTGGTATTTCGTCATTTGCATATGTTTACGAGTAAACCAAGTGAAAAATTCTAATTAATCAACAAAAGCACATTAGCTCTCATCAAACTGAGTTTAATTAAAGTTAAAGATAACTATACATTATAAACTGTATCACAGGATCAGTTATAAGTGCAGGATTTTTGTATTTGCAAGCCATTATGCTATAAAAGAAGTTGAGTTTGTGTGTTTGTTTTGTTCTCCGAAAACTCCTCCTGCACGATCAGTAGTGTTGAGCAACCAAACTTGGCCAACAAGAACGTCCCAGGTCTCCGAAGGTTCTCATCTATATTAGATATTATGATGGCATCGTGTTGCCTTGAACCAAATGGCATGTTTTTATCATTCACAAACCCATAACAACTTACATTATTTTCATTTTATGATAATAACATCTAATTTATATTCACAAATCCTCAGTTATGCACAACATATTCTGAAATAATCAGGTTGCTTGGCAACCACCTACCAATGGACTAAAATTACCTGTTTTTTTGACTTTATGTACTTTCAACTACTCATCACACCTTACTCTGTCGACATCTGCAAAACCTGAATTATGCACGATATACTATAACATCTTCATGTTGCCTAACAACACCCTGGTGACGGGCTACAGTGGCCTGTTTTGCGCCTATAACACCATTTTACATGCATAGTGTCATTTCCAACAGCAATAACAGGGCAAACATTAGCATGAGTATGTACTAGTTACCATAATATAGCAGGTACAGTGAGAAATGCTAACAGAATAATAAGGAGAGTTATCTACTCACGTGATGTACTTCTCTGACTTGTTGAACTTTTTCTGCAGGTAGCGAGCTGAAGTCTTACTGGGGATTTTGACCATGGATAACTCTTTGTTGTAGCGGGTCATGTTGCATGGCGTCCTGCACATGCAGTTACTGCTTTCCACAGCAGACAGTTTAGCTTCATAAAGATGTGGTTATGGCAATGGGCGGAGTGTATATTTGAGATTAAAAAAAAAAAAAGGAACAAAATGATGGCGGATGGGATGAGCATGATTGACACAAGAAAAAACCATTAGATTCCAATTCAGGCCATAGTCAGAAATCCAATCTGAAGGGAGCAAATGGAGCAAACTGGCTCATATCTACCTGAACAGTGTTTTCATAAAGAGTTTCATAAAGTATTGATTGTGGGTGTGAGGCTCCTGATGTGTTTTTGAATATTAAGCTGACAATCTCTGCATTTTTTTAAGCCCTTCATCCCACAGGCAATTCATATCAAACTGGCAAAAACGACTCATCCCATTTATTTAAAGAACCTTTGCCCAGACTGAACTGGTGTAATAATAAATTTCAATAAAAATGTCCAGGAAGTGAGTCATCTGCACAAAGCGCTCGATATATTAATCTAATATTGTATGAGAAAATCAACTGACAGTTGAGACTACAGAATATATATCTTTTATTACAAGATATAATAAAAGACTAAAAGAATGCCTATACCATAGGAATTGTCCCCTGGGATGGCAAACCCTTTTCTTTCCCCTGCTCAGAGGATAGTGCTTTCTGGGACTTTTAGTGGGGCTTACTCTCCTTTCTCAGTCATCCAATGGTGAGTGGCCACAAAAGCTCATAAAAACTGTTTGCTTATATTAAGGTATAGAGCAGTTAATAATTGTAAATACATCTAGACTTGGGCCCACATGTTTTTTTTAACCACTGAGAGCGAGAATAGTGGACAGTGAGCAGCATAGAGAACGAAGAGTGGGAGCAGCATTTGTGCAGACAAAGCAATGAATCAAATAAACTAGTTTGAGTTTTTCACTAAAGTTATGTTCTGAAGGACCAATAAAACCCACCCACACCTCCACATAACCCCATTTTTGTGTATGCAGTATGATTTTAATTGTGAAAAAAAAAAACTTGTTCACATTTTTACTTTTTTAAAAGTTGCTATTGTTTTACACTCCATCCAACTGCAAACAAACAAACAAAATTTTGGGACTGATGACTTTTTCTTATTTTTCTTTTTTTTTCCTTGCTCGTCTGGCATAACTTTATAATTTGACATAAAATTAGAGGTCACACATGCTGTACATACAAACACCGGCATAGAAATCAGCAAAAACGCCTGTCCACATTTAAAAAGTGTATTGTGTTATGTGGATGTTTACTCAATCGAGCCCTAATGAAAGTGAATGTCATAATTAGTGTCACAGCGGAGAAATTATAAAGCACCAAACATAACCTTGTGCTCTGAGATACACCCTTTACCCTGACGGGGACAAAGTCCTGATGCAGAAACACCAAGCTCTACTCAAGCTTCTGCTTTGGCAGACTCGGAGGAAAAAGTACTTGAATACACCAAATGAGTTTGTGTGAAGTCCACAGCCTCCTATACAACACTGACTCTCTCAAGAGTGATGGTAATATCAAGCAAAGTTTTTTTCAAATATGTCTCCACGAAAAGGTTCTCGGGTACTGAGACTGCTCACCCATCACTCTCTTAAAGTCTGATTTTCTAAAATTGTTTAAATAGAGCTCATCCAATTTTACCAGAGATTAGTGAGCTCTTTTTTTCCACAATGAAAAAACTTTTCCCTTCAGAGCTAAAAATCCTGGGAGTTAAAAAAAACTGTCAGAATGGAAAAGAAAGCAGAAGTTAACATAATCAGACCTTTTTTCTGACCAAGGCAGCGCTGTGGCAGGCCTGCAGATCACAGAGCAGGAGGCAGATATTCCCCACGGTGCACTAATAGCTGGCGGGACCACACAGTCACGTAATTGCAAGAGGAAATTCAATATGGCTTCACAGTGGTCTCTTATTCTTATTCAAATGAGACGTTATTGGATACATGAGAGCAAGGCCTCATGCATTCAAATGATTGATTTCTTTGTCTAAGCCTATAACCTTTGTCCAGCTTCTCCACTCTTTTTCTCGTGCACATTTTAATCTAAAACACCAAATCACCATAATGCATTTCCTTCTGATAAATTTAATAATTTTCATAATGCTAGCATTAACAGCTAGTTATACATTACCTGACAAAAACTACGAACACACTGCTTTATGAAGCAGCTACACAAGAAACTGAAGACCATTTCTGCCTGGATTTATAGTTTTAAGCCACCCACATTTCCTCAAAAGCAAAGATAAGCAAGTTGTTCACAGACAGTGGATGCAACTGTCTCCTATTAAAATATATTTTCAAGGCTACTTTAAGACTTGAGTGACGCAGTTATACAGGTAGAGAAACCCAATCAAACTCTGCTGTGTGAAATCTCTTCTGGTGGGTATAGTAAATTGGCAGTTGGACTTTAAACTTGAATTCATTTGCATTCAACGATCCAAGCTGAGTGAGTGTGTTGGAATTATGAAAGCCTCACTGTTCCAAAAATGAAGCCAATTACAGAAGAGAGAGTAAAAGAGCTGTCTGGAATATGCACCTAAGCCTTGTACACTCCAGCATCATACCATGTAACTTGTGCTCTCGAGTGCATGCTAACAAAATATGGGCGAGTTGCACCGAGGGCTCTCGTGGTGTGGGAGTGCTGCGGCTTGGTGCTGATTGCCTCAAAGTTTTGTTGGACTGTTTTGTACATTCCTTGCTTGCCAGAAATAATTTATGATGAGATGAGAAAGGTGGGGGCTGAGCAGGGAGAACGCTGTAGGATGAGAGCAAGTATTACTGATGAACTCCCACTGGCCAGCAGTTGAGGTTGATAAAGGTCATCATTACTCATTGTGCTTCATCTAGTTAATATTCAGTGTATCTATGTACTCGCTCAGTGTTTATGCACTTTTGTTTACCATAAGAATATATTAGATTTGAATTAACATGGCTATCAGTGGCTTTGGTTAACAGTTTCAGGTGTGCCATGATGTCTTAATTACTATTCTTTCCCCCCAGTAACAGTGGAAATGTCTTGCGTGGTAAAGGTCTTTGAGTCTTTAAACTGTTCAGCAATGGGCCAGCGGAAAACTAAGCCAGACGTGATGTGCAATAAAGTCACAATTCTTATTAAGTTTATTCTGTTTCTCAGTTCCTTTCAAGAGGAACTTTTAGCCACATTCCCACTGGCCCCCGCTCAACGGGGCACATCCAAATCTGATAACTTTTTTGTTACAGTTCACAGGTTGAACAACACACACACAGTGGTGGGCTATAGGCTTTCTGAAGCATTTTTGCTTGCCGTTCAGTGTGGATGTCAGAAGCATTAAACTATTAGCAGAAAGATGCTCATAAATCCCTGGCGTATAAAAGAGGCAGCGCACATAATGAATGAGGTGCCACAGGTGCAACCTTGGGTAACATACCAGGGCACCACCATTTCTCTTTAAAAAAAAAAAAGAAAAGAAAAGAAAAGAAAAGCAGAACATGCTGCTGTGTCTTGATTCCCCTGCAGCCCTCCACTGACCTGTTTCCCATTTTACTCATTTTCTAAGCATCTATTCAAGCCTATGTTCACCTTCTCTGGGCCACACCATTGCTGTCCTTCATGCTATTTATTCTTGCAACCTAGCCTCTATCATTGTTATCATTTCTTCTGCATGTGGGTCCATCATAGTGAGCTCCATACACCAATTGTGACTTTTTTAAATGTATTTTCAAAAAGAAGACACATTAAAAAGGGAACAGATAACATTTGATTTTTTCCTAATTAAAGATGGGCTTCTCATCACCTCAAGCATTAGATTGTTGTTGTTGCATTGACTATGTTTAGTCAAATGTTGTATAATTGTCCTTCAGCTTGTCTCTTGTCACTGTACAATCACTGTGTTTACATGTATTTATGCATACACTCAGAGAAGGCCTTTGCTACAGTATGCGAAAAGATGATTACCAAGCGTCTGTCCTCAACTTCCTTACTGATGCATTCCCTCTCTCAGGTACAATGTGGGGACTTAAAGTTCAGCGTATAGTTACATTATCAACACCTGGATCAACACCTTATGATCCAGCAGGCTTGAAAAGCTATCACTTTTCAAGAAATTTAATCTAGATAAAATCACAAAAAATCAATACTGCCTGGCTTTTGTGTCAATTTGGTAAGATATCAGACAGATGTATTTGCAGAAGCATTTTCATAGGAAGTCAAAACAAACAAGCCATTGGATGAGCCTACTCTTAATAAAACTGGCAAAGTTAATATAAAATCTTGACTCTGAAAGAGTGAGCCAGGCCTGTCAGAACTTTTTACATGGCTGTGTCTTTTAGCTCAATGCAGGAAATATGACGCATTATCTTTCTGACCATCCAGGCATTAAATGAACTCTAACACTGCAGTCCCTGTCTGCTCTGATGGTGGTTACAGACTTGATGAGCCCTTCACGCACAAGGGGAAATATTAAGATGACTCCTCTTGATTAATTTAAAAACTTCATAAGTGACACATACACTTACAGTATAATAGACAGAAACTTTTGAGGCCTTAGTAGAAGAGCAGCATTGTGTCTGCAGAGAATATATACTCTTACATGCAGGATATACAGTGTGACGGTAGCAATCAATTGTTATCCATGTGTTTTACCACATTACTCTTAACCTGAGCTGGTTCCAATTTAAAATTCTCTCCAGTGTTGCTCACTTTTAAAGCAGGTTTAGCATTAAAGCTCTGTGTCAACAGAAAAAAGTAATCCTAATCCTTTGCTGAGGCAAAAATCATATGTAAACCAGCATAGGCTACATGTGTATCGTCTTGACTCCTGAGTGTGTGTGTATCCAAACAGACTTACCAAGGGCAGGCTCGGCACAGTCCTTGTACTGCTCAGGTGTGCAGTACGAAGCATCTCCTAGGAACAGTTTAAATAAGACACATTAGAGGAGGTGTTGACCCAGTGGTGTTTAAACATTAAGTTCTTGAAAGACTCACACCATAAACACATAGATGAATGAATCAATCTGCGAGGCACAGCACCTTTTTCCCTGCCAGACACATAATCCCAGGGCTTCTTAAATGCCAACACCTGATCCAGCATTGACTTATCATATCATTATGAGGCCTCTCAATGGAGTTAATTTCCTAAAACCGTACTGAAAACTCTTGCTGATGAATGCGTGCTCAATACCGCATCACCTCTACTTTGATGTTTTTCTGCCCAGTCCTGTCAGAACAGCAGGGGAGCTTACCAGGCATGTGCACCATCCTGCAGTTGCAATTCTCCACTATGTAGCGTGTTTCACAGTCGATCCTGCAGGCAGTTACACTGTAGACCTGGAAAAAGCCCGACTCCAGAGCTTTCGACTCACACTCGCCCCACGGGGGAGGCAGGTAGGTCAGCTACAGGTAGGAAATAAAGTGGAGGTTGGTTAAGGATGTATGTATGTGGAGGCCTGTGGTATTACATATTAATAATACATATAATGATGTAGTCAAAGAACTACACCAAACCAACAGAAAGAAAAAGGACCTGTAGCTATTTATAGATTTTTATTGACATTTCTATTGTGTCTGTATGTATCATCTGTTTAAAATATTCAAGATTTTTTTTATACTATTGTTTTGCAAGAGACTTTTGAAAAACTGCAGATACTCAACAATCATCCACGATGTGGTCTGATAGTGACAGCAGCTCTACAAAACACATTCCTCAGCTGCTGAAACCTAGCCAAGTCGGAAAAGCAGAAGAGACTTGCAGCAAACCAGGCGGTGCAGAAAACAATTCAACAGATAATCAGAGTCTGTCTGGGGAAAAAAAAAAAAAAAAAGCACAACACCCAGACATGGGAGCACAAAAACTCCAAATGTTCTCCTCCTGCTCCTGCAGCTCTGAGGACTGGGACAACAGATGAGAAACGAGGGACACCGGGCTGAGCAGCGTGGAGGCCCATCTGCTCCACAACAGAGGCAGTGAGGTCCAGCCGTGCACTGTATCCATCACTCACCACCCTCTGCTCCTTAGTTCCCTTCATTGTCATCACAGCGCATCCCAAGAGAAGCAACATGCTCTGCCAAAAGAGCACTTTTCGATTTTTTTTGGATGAGACAAAATGTTACAGCCTGCCAGGTGAAATTTGGCCACAGTCTGCTTGTTAGCAGTGACAGAATTTTAAAACTGCCTTACTATCAGGTAATGTTATATCTCTGCTTCGAGACAGACCTAATTCTGTACAGTCGTGGCCAAAGGTTTTGAGAATGACACAAATATTAGTTTTCACAAAGTTTGCTGCAAAACTGCTTTTAGATCTTTGTTTCAGTTGTTTCTCTGATGTACTGAAATATAATTACAAGCATGTCATACGTTTCAAAGGCTTTTATCGACAATTACATGACATTTATGCAAAGAGTCAGTATTTGCAGTGTTGGCCCTTCTTTTTCAGGACCTCTGCAATTCGACTGGGCATGCTCTCAATCAACTTCTGGGCCAAATCCTGACTGATAGCAACCCATTCTGTCATAATCACTTCTTGGAGTTTGTCAGAATTAGTGGGTTTTTGTTTGTCCACCCGCCTCTTGAGGATTGACCACAAGTTCTCAATGGGATTAAGATCTGGGGAGTTTCCAGGCCATGGACCCAAAATTTCAACGTTTTGTTCCCCGAGCCACTTAGTTATCACTTTTGCCTTATGGCACGGTGCTCTATCATGCTGGAAAACGCATTGCTCTTCACCAAACTGTTGTTGGATTGTTGGAAGAAGTTGCTGTTGGAGGGTGTTTTGGTACCATCCTTTATTCATGGCTGTGTTTTTGGGCAAAATTGTGAGTGAGCCCACTCCCTTGGATGAGAAGCAACCCCACACATGAATGGTCTCAGGATGCTTTACTGTTGGCATGACACAGGACTGATGGTAGCGCTCACCTTTTCTTCTCTGGACAAGCCTTTTTTCAGATGCCCTAAACAATTGGAAAGAGGCTTCAT
>VUQG01015400.1:2950-18643 GCA_015106755.1 Etia nguti
AGCTGATTCAAATGGCTAAATGACCTCCTCAACATGTCGTGAAGTTCTCCAGAGGCCTGGTAATGAACTAATCATGTGATTCAGGTGTGGTGGCCCAGGGTGAGATCTAAAACCTGCAGGACACAACCTGAAGCATGTTGTAACTTGGAGACTGTTGATAGCGTGGCTTCATTAAATTTACTAAAGTGGTTGTACACAGTTTCACAGTTTAACAGTAATGCTTGGCAGGTGTGCTCTGCTGTGAAATCTTCCTTAAATCTTGTTAAATTGTGTCTTATATGTAGTTCTGGTTTCATCACAACTTACTTCTGCTTTCCAATCTCCCCACAGGCATGAATGAACGTCTGTTACCATGGTTACGCTGACTCAGACTGGTTTTTATGGCTTTTTTATGTGTCACTGAATGCCCGCATGAATAACGATCTGAAGGCCACAAAAGTCCCGAAAACACTAACGTGAACAGCTCGATGTGAAGTTCGGCTCGTGTGCTGCAGCTTGCGAAGCATTTAGCGTCAGTCTCAGGAGCCAGCGTGCTCTGGCAGATTTATGACGTCCTGGCACAGCTACAAGTGTGAGGACATCATAGTGTCCTCTGCTGTCCTCTGCAGCATTCACAGCAGACCGTTTAACCACACCTAATCTAATCAGAGACGTTAAAGAGCCATTGAAGAAGTCCTGAGTGGAAAACTAGACAATTCTGCAGCAGCAAAGAGCCAATCAGCAGCCTGACCGGGAAACTCATGAGCCAATGGCGTGGCGGCAGTGATGCATGCGGACACGGTCACAGGTGTGTGTTGGCAGAGAGAGTCAAGATGTTTAATGTGCTCACATACTGATTGCTTTGTTAGTGTCCTCATTGACCTGCTCTCCTCTGATTCATCCTTAGTGCTGAATCCTGAGTCCAGCGGCCTGCTGTGCGGTTGGTTTCTGCTCTTCCTCTTTCCTTTGTTTTTCTTGGGCTGCCTTATTTGTGTTTAACCTTTATAACGAATTATTTTGCACATTCAAAAGTTTCTTGAAGTGCAGCAGTGCTCCAATGTTTTGAATATGGATTCAGGAGCCTTAACAGATGTAGAAAAGTTTACTCACAAACCTTTTCTCAGCTTGCTTTAATCAGCTGTTTGTTGCTGTTGTTTCAAGCTCTGTTAGGAGACGTCAGAGAGTTTCATCACGTCGTCACTGTAGGCTGTGAGAAATATGGAGCTAGCCACCGTAACCAGAACCATAACCATGTGAAAATGCTGTTGCAGTCTTTTGAAACTGGACAAGCAAGGGACGGAAGAGACTGATGACCGAGGAAGACGTCTGCACGGTACAGGCTGGGACGAGCCAGCCATCAGTGAACTGCAACCGCTGCAGTCTGGAGAGGCTGGAAGAGTGATCTGGAAAATTTGGAGAAAGTCACCATGCCTAACTGCTACGTAGCAACTGACTTTGGAAATGTCACAAGGAGAGAGCTACATCACTTCTCTGATACAAGCACATATGGTAATGGCCAGTGTTCATATATGAGACAAGGAACTGTTTATTGTGCTCTGATCATTGCAAAGCCAGAGTAGCTCCAATCAAGGCTTTGACCATCCCGAAGTTGGAGCTGACTGCTGCTGTCGCGTCAGTTGCAGCAAGAAATACTCTAAAGGAAGAACTGGAAGTTTCAGGGATGAATATTTCTGGACAGACTCAGGCCCATCGTTTTCACACATTTGTATCAAATAAGATTCGCAAAATACATCTCAGTACAACTCCTGAGCATTGGAGACATGTTTGCACTGCAGCAGGCTTCTCACATCACACTGGTTTACTGGACACAAGTTCCTGTGGGAGAAAGAGGCATCTCCAGCTGTAGAGATAATCCCAGAAGTCCCACTTGGGGACCCTGAAGTTAAAAGGGTTCAAGGCAGCAGAACAAGTGACTCTCTCAGACTGCTTTTCAGAATTTTGTTCACGGTGTAAGGTTCACACAAGCTGTCACACAAGTGACAAATCAACAAGTCGCAGCACGGTTCAGGATTGAGAGGATGCACGCCGCATCATCATAAGAGATTTACAGAGACGAGTGTATCCAGATGAGATCCAGCTACTTAGGAATGGTATTCAACTTTCACCCCAGAGTAAACTTTCGACTGGATGCTTTTCTTGACCAAGATGGAAACCTCAAGTTGGGAGTAAGACTGGAAAATGCATCTCTCCTCTCATTCCAAAGGACCACCACATAACAAGGATGATAATCGCTCATTATCACAAGCAGGTTAAACACCAAGGAAAGGGTCTAACCTTCAACGAGATCAGATCAAATGGATATTGGATTCCAGGAATAAACAGAACCATTGAATCTGATGTGCATCAGTGTGTTAAATGCAGGAAACACAAAAGGTCAGTGGAGGAGCAGCCAATGGCAGACCTGCCATCTGAGCGGGTGGATCCATCTCCACCTTTTACTTCTTATGCTTTGGACTCTTTTGGACCATTTTTCACAAAGTGAGGGCGTAATGAGAGATGTAATCGCTCTACTCTTTCACTCTTGCCTCTTTGCCGACATTCTTTTACGAGGTAATGTCTGTTGTGAACAGCTGCCGACTCACTGTGGCATGTTTCTAGAAGGAATCTGAAAGTTTGGTGACATTAGTCATTGAACGGGCAGATGATCTGCCGCGCAACAAGTGGAGATTAGCCAGAGTTGCAGAAACGATCACTGATAAAGATGAACGATTCGTCTGGGGACCAGAAAATGAGAAAGGAGGGACGACGATCTGGCAGGCCGTCTACTGCTGAATCTGATGTTGCTCTTAGAGGCTGTTTAAGACAACGACTATATCCTTTACTGTATGAAGACTTCATGCACAGATTATTGTTTTCCCATTTTGTAAAAAGCCTCATGCTTTAAGGTCATTCTGAGTTTAGAAATCATTAGTGTTAGATTTCTCTTTTTTTTTTTTTCTAAAACACTCATGATTTGGTGGGAGTGTAGATTACCTATAAATATATTATATATTTGAGTAATATTTTCACATATATTTGTTTTCAAATATTCCAGCTTTGGTTTGAATTTCACGCTGTTAGGAAAAAGGCTTGTTAGTAACGTAGTTTTACAATAAGGTAAAGGTGTGCTCAAGCAGAAAGAAATGTGTATTACCTGTGTTATAAGTGCCTGGCTGACAGTGGCACGAGGTGTGTTCATTTTTCCTTTAATAAGTTATATCAAACTGTTGTTTCACAGAGTTTATGTGTGTTTCATCCCTGTGACTATTTAAGTTAATGTTGGAGCGCTCTTTTTATTCTCTTGCACACAGGTTTTAAATGGTCGATCTGTGATATAACTAATTAACCAATAAACTGATGAACCAAAGCCAGCGGTTTACTGAGGCTGATGCCATTGCTCAACAATGATAATGTGTGACCAACTAACCCCAACTCGATAGAGGGCCAACGTCTTTTCTGAAATGGAGAAGTAATTGTTGCACCAAGCTCTGAATGCAGGCCTCCGGCTGAATGTGCCGGGATTCATTTTGCATACACACAGACTGCTCTGTTAATGAGACTCGGAATCTGTCCTGTGCCGTTCAGCCCGACACTTCTTTGGTACCCAAACTTAGCCTGTCTCCTACTTCTGGAGCCTGACAGGATGCTGTCACGTCAGTTATCCCGTCTGTCAGCAGCAGTGTTAACCCTTATGTGACTGGTTCCAGTGAGCTAGAGGTGCTGAAGGTGAGCGTTTCTGTCCTGTGTCTGATCCGGGACTGCAGCAGCTGAGTTTTTCACACTGAAGGTGACACCGGCTCTGCAGTTGACCGACCGGAGGCTGCTCCCGATGGGGTTTTGCATCATTTATATGTGAATCAGAAGCAAAGAATGGAGAATGATGAAGTTCGCTCAAATTACGGGTTTGGGTGGGAAAATCTGGAACTCCTCTCCAGAGTTGATGATGAATCTCAGCTGCTTCGATCCCACTGCTGTAAACACGGGATCACGTATACACATTTCCAGCGTGCGAAGCCAAACGATTGCATAAACTCTCCTGGAAAACACGTGGCCACAGCTGCAGCCTACAGAAAGAGATGGCTCTGAAAGTCCGTCCAGCTGACAAAACATCTGGCACACTCCTCTGTGCATCCACGCCCGAACACAGAACAGCACAGCTTTGACTGCATGTGACTGATTAGTAAAACACTGTGTCGACTGATTTGGTGTCAGAAACATGAAATACATCAGTCTGCACGCTGCGTGGATGAACTGCAGCGCCGGTGTAAGACAAAGACGGATTATTCTGAAGTGCACGCTGGTGTCACACATTAATATTTGCAACATGCAGCTATGTGTGAAATGAGCTCAACACAATCTTTCCTGTTACATCATTTTCCTGTTTTTCAGACAAACTCGTCATATTCACCCACCTCGAGGCTCAGCTGAACATGTGACCGAACTCTGTTTCACAAGCTCGGAACGAGGACAGTACCCCGGGGAAGTGAACGCATCATAGCAGATATTACAAAGTTAAGACATTTTTACAGGCCTGTATTAGATGACTCTTGTAACGCACCATCGGATCATACAGGGGCATCTCTGCCGTGCGGGCTGACAGAAAATCACTTGACTTTTAAGCAAAAAAACAAACAAAAAAAAAGGTTTACTTCATCATTTTTTGAACAAGAGAAATAGATGCGAAAACATCACCTCTCACATCACAGTGATCATTATCAACCCTGTACTGAGAAACTCTATGACTCCCCTCACTATAATCACAGATAAATGGAACATAAATGATGATATGAGCATGAAATATTAAGTACAAAAAAATCTGCTTTTTTGAGCAAAACTAGAAAAAATTTAATAAACTTTTTTCCTTTTAAAGAATAAAAAGGACACGTCTAATAAAAAAGGAGGGACGGAGACTCTTCTTACACGACTCAAGCACATAATTAAACCAAAGCGTTGGACTTACTGAGAGGGAAGGAGATTCGCGGAGGAGAGAGGGAACCCTCGGAGCTCAACAGGAGGTCGAGGAGGAGGAGGAGGACAGCTGGGAGAGCCATGATGGATGAGCTGATAAAGGCAGGCTGATGGAGTAGAGCTGTGTTAAACGTGCAGCTCGTCTGTCGCCTCTGCCGAGCTCTGAGTCAGTGTGGCTCTGATCGCTGAGCAACGCTCGACCACAGCTTCCTCCTTACAGTGGTTCGAGGTCAGAGGGAGGAGGGTGAAAGCTTCTCTGCACAGCCTCAGTCCTCAGGCTGAGCTGACTGTATCATGAGGTGCAGATAACATTTATTTTCACTAAAATGAGAGTCCTGTTTGTTCCTCTTAAAGCTGATTAGAACAGGGGACTTTTTTTTCTTCTTCTTGTGTTCCTCTGCGGTGCTTCACCTTGTTTCACATCCTCCCTCACCAACCCACTGCTTTCCCATTTCACCCCATGGGGCACACATGTACAGGAACAAAAAGCATCTCACCTTCAAACCGTGAAAGCATCTTCCTCCAGCGCACAGTGGAGACGAGAGCTCAAGACCACATCAACCTGTTTCTGCTCCAACGTGAAGAAGCCACCGAGTGCGAGCCTGGCTTCAGCGATGACCTTTAACATGTCTCGCATGTCCACACACAGCACTCACAGAACAATTCATTAGTTACACCTTCGTAGTACTGGCTTTGAGTCCTTCTACCTTCAGACCTGCATTAATTCTTCCTCAAAACACTGGAAACATTCCTCAGAGCACTGCGGCACCATACCGCTGCTGCAGCGCTCTGTTGGGCCGACGTCTGTTTGAGATGTTGTGTGCTGGAAGCAGTCATCGGAAGATGTGCACACTGTGTGGTTTTCTGCTGCTATGGCCCATCATGTTGTGCACTCAGAGATGCTCTTCTGCAGGCCCGAGCTGTAACTTTGATCCCATCAGCTCATTTTCTCCCAGAGAACCGCTGCTCACTGGATCTTTCGTCTTTTTTGGATCTTTCTGTGGAAACTGTTAGAAATGTTTACGAGGGGAAATCGCAGCAGATCAGCAGTTTCTTAAACCCTCAGTCCAACACATCTGGCACCACCTAACACGCCACACTCACCTTCTGTTGCCCAGTTTGAACTTTACCATTTCCACATGGACGGAGTGGCTATCATTAGATGTTTTCTTTAATGAGCAGTCGAACAGGTGTACCTTACAAAGTGACCGGTGACTGTGAAGTCATGTGTGAAGCTTTGTGTTCACCATCTGATGTTCAGTGAGATAAAATGGACCCTTTCACAAGCTGAAACTGAGACTCGAGCGTGTGCTGGGAGGTAACGCAGGAAGGAAATTCCTGCTTCCGAGCTCGTTTGTGTTGGACAGCAGTGATGCGTGGCGGCTCAGGGAGGGAAGTCTCTGGTGGGATCCGAGTCCACTGTAAGTGCTCTTTGCTTGGTTTTCCTGCGGCCGAGGAGAGAGAGACTTTCACAGTCTGCTGGACTCTTTAATGGACGCGAACGTTGAGTGGATCCGTCACGTGGCGGCGGATCGATGTGACGATGCTTTCAGTCAGACCAGGAGATGTTCTCTCGCCCCGAGGAACCGAGGAGTTCCATTAGAGCGGATGTGGTGCGAGAAACCTGAAGAGGAGGGGGTGATGGATGTGGGGGTTTACTGTGGAGACAAACATGTGCAATAAGAAAAAATCTGATTTTAGGCTTTCCCCCCCCCAATAATCTCTTTAAACCATCATAATTACAGCAGCTCACGGCATCTGGAACATGATCAGTGTTTTGTGTGGCCTCGCAAGACTCGAGACATCATCGAGTGATTCCACACACTCTGTAAATACTCTTAATATCAGCCAGTTTTCAGTCTGCTGCCAACATCTAATCTAACATCTGCAGGAAGTCTTCTGATCTCCCAGCATTACAGCTGTTTTTATTTATTTATTTGATAGACAGAAGAGAGAGTGAATCTGACTTTTTTATTCCCTTCGTCTTGTTTTCACATCCTCCATGAGACTGTCTGTTTACAGTGCGAGTTCATAATTCTGCAGAAAGTAAAGGCGAGAGCTTTTGTTCCCCACGTTATTCAGATTCACTTCTACAAAGAAGCCAGACAAACAGACGCTGCTGTGAAATTCAGGGGAGACAGAAAACATCCCTCTGGAGTCAAAAAACCCGCAAGAAAAAGTACAGACGAAGAAGAAACACAACAGGCCTGTTCTTCGACAAACGAGCCAGAAACTGAGAAAGGAGAAGTTCTTCAGCCCTGTGACTCAACTTCACCTTTCTGCCTTTGAATGTGTTCTGGTTCTTTTTCTTATTTTTATTCCCACAGTTTAAAGAAAGTGATCTGGATCAGCATCCGACCTCAGAGGCCTTATCCTCCGAGGTTTCGTGACGTTTGGCTTCACAAACATTAACGAGGCTTTCAGCGCCCAGCGACCTGCAGGGCGGAGATTTATTTATTTAAGGCTTAAAGTTTGCATTGCAAAGGGCGCGGCCTCTCTGAGTGACTCTGTTTGTGCTGTTGAAGCATTTTAATGTCATTATTATTGTAATCGTACTAACAAGCAGTGAAATTCAGGGATCTCTGCACTGATCAGCAGGAATCCGTATCTGTACCTTTTGTCCAAATATGGTCACTCAAGTCCAAAACACAGTAAAGCTTCAACATGCAGAAACCAGTGGGTGACATCACATGAGCTACATCCCTCCTTCATATACAGTCTGTGGATACTGCAGTTGCACAGAAGGCTAAGAGACAATCGTTCCTGACCTCAGCAACACTTTCCTGAGGAGTCCAGGGTCAAACTGACAAAAACAAAGTGCATTTTGAAGGTTCTGCTCATTCTAGCGAAGCAGGAGGAATAACCAGGTTGCAGATTTTTCAGTCATGCAGACCGACTCAGATTCAAACCCCGACGAGAGGGAAATGATCAGCTGGAGGCTTCAGACTCGGAGGTTTTACCCTCCATGCTTCTTCTGTTTGTTTTTGAATGATAAGAATGAAACGTGACGCTCACAGAAAAACTGGATTTGGTCCACTATGACAGATTTTCTTTCCCCTTTCACCCGCGCTCTTCATTCTAGAAGAAAGCCCAGGCTTTTTAAAATATATATTTTTTTACTGATATGTTTATTTTACTGCAGGTTTATGTGAAGCAGCTCTGAATACAGCAGCTCTGTTCTATTGAACACCGACTAGAAACATTTATTCACTGCTGGGACAAAATAACTGAAGTTGAGGCGTCTGACTTTGTTTTATTAACGTCACTGCAGTTTAATCCAATACCAGGCACACAGGCTGAGGAATCAAACCCCCAACCCTCTCGGGGTGACTGGGGGCCGCTCGGTCCACTTCCAGGATCCAAAGACAGAAACTACAAAAAGGCAACAGTCACGTTTTCTCAGATGTCTTTAAATTAAATTACGTCACACAGCTGCGAGCAAGAAGTCAACAAGACGATGTTTAAACTGCGAACTGCTCCTTTAACAGCTCACATCAACCTTCCTCTGAATCTTCATCGCTTTAGTCTCCCAGCGTTTCTTTGGCGTCACATTACAAACTATCGGCGTAGATTCCTGCCGTCTCTGATTTCAAGGCGGGTTCAGCAAATAAAAAACATGATCCGGCAAATTAAAAACAGTCAGCAGGTGTAGAAACACGTGGGCGAAGGCGACAGAGGTTTGGTGAACATTTAAGAAAACAACAGAGGACAAAAACGTCCGGGATTTTCACAATAAAGTCAAAGTACCCACGTACATAAAAAGCACAAAAATAAAACCTGCAAAGGTGAAAAGTTACGACGAAAGCGGTAAGAGTGACGTCATCGAAGCAATGATTTTACAGCAGTGACAGTAGAAACCTTAAAAAGCCCAGAAAAACGCTGACATTACATAACAGCATGATAATAAAGTCGTGATCTTTTATTGTGACGTTTGGAAGATAAAGGTTGAAGCTCTGAGATCAAAGAGATGACAGCAAAAAACCTCCTGTTACTTTATTCCTGTGAAGAAGTGAAAGTTACTGTGACATCTAAAAACTGATTTGACGAGGGAAATATTTTCAGAATAAAGTCACAACATTTAGCAGCGCAGTGCAGTAATAATATTACAGCTTTATTCGGAGTCGTTCTTCCTGGCAGCGGCGTTTCCTGCACAGTGACGCTGGATTTGCAGCGTCAGTGAGGCAGGAAGTCACTGCGTCCACTCTGTGCCGGGACATAACGGAGCTGTCATCGGCTGCCTCTCCTGTGAATGTGGCGGAGCTCAGCTGGTGACTGTACTTCCTGTACACCTGCCGCAGGGTGTGATTGGTCGCTCGTCCAGCTCACTGTGCGTCCCAGGAGAGGGAGGAGCACAGAGTCATCACCAGCTGCAGACGCAGAGATGGCGTCTGTAGGGAAACACGAGCCGGAGCTCGCCGGTTAGCAGCAGCGTAACTTTCAAAATAAGAGCGAGGATGTTGTCTAATAGTAACTCGAGCCTGTGTGTGGGAATCTTAATAAAAATATTCCAAGCATATAGTAAAATCTGTTTGTTTTCTCTGTAACAGAAAATAAAATGTAATAAATCTGTGACTCATCTCCTGCTGCCCACTCAAACCTTCATCCAAGTCTTTGTTGATCAGAAGGTCCTGGAGCAGTCCAGGAAGTCAGTCCGGTCGGACACGCGTTTATTCCAGCGGCGAAAACCGAAGTTTCACTAAAAAGAACGTCTTAAAAAAAAAAAAGAAAAAAAGAAAGAAACTAAACGTCTGCAGATGGGCCGAGGACCACAGTTTGGAAACCACTAATCATAGGTCGGTCCGAGGGTCTTTAAGCAAGGCACTGAATGAATGTGACATCACCCAAACGTCCACGTTAACCGCTGCCAAGGTGCTGCTGAGCAAGGCACTGAACTCCAGAGATACAGCAGCGCTTATTTATACTTGTGAGGATGAAATCTGGTGACAGCGAGTCTCCATCATCTCCATCGTCTCCACCTTCAGCTGCTCTCTGATCAGTAAATGGTGTCTCTGCGGGTCAGAGCGGAGGAGAGGACTCCACCTTCAGAGGGACGGCGGGTCGCACCGGAGGAAGAGGAGGTCGTCTGCACAGAGGAGAGAGGCCGTTACTCCTGCACACGTTTCAAATTCAGTTTGAACACTTTTCCATCTTTAAACTGTTTCAAACGTCCTCTCTTTTAAGTGATATTTATTGCCTTTATGCTCACAGCACGGTCGCAATAAATCTAAAAAACTAACGTCTGTTAATCTGGTTTCTTGTTACAGGTTTTATTGTTTATGCTTGACGCTTTTTTAGTTTCATTTGTTAGCGAGTGTTTGAAGTGCTGAGAGGTGTGATGCTGAACCAAATTTGCAGAGATTCCTGAGAGTTCAGCCTCCGCCCCGCTGCTCACCCGCTGCAGGAAGCCGCCACCCTCACTCGCACGTTATCACGCCCTGGGACTTGTGCAACACTTTACGAAAAGAGCAGCTTCCTGTTAAAAAGTCACAACTGTACATGATGAAATATAACCCCCGATTATCGTCTGTTGGACAAGCTGATAGGCTCAAACGTAGCTGTGATATCACACATGACACAAACATGTCCTCGTGTCTCTCTTCCTGTCAGATTACAGGAAACCTTGGGCCTCCATGGAGGGAGGAAGTGCACTTAAAGCTTTCTGATCTAAGATGATGGTGTAAGAAAGAGACAAAAAGGTTTCAGGTGTACCTGTTGGGTCCAGCAGCAGCAGGTGCAACTGCCCCGTGTGGCGGTGGTTTACTGTTGGAGGTGTAGCCGGGGTGTGGCGGGAGGTAGGGGTTGGACGGCATGGCTGGAGGGCGGGGCTTTTTTGGGACTAGAGGTTTGAGTGGAACAGAAACCTGCAGAAAGAAACAAACCAGAGAGTCACCTGTGACTGCTCCGCTGTGTTAAAGGAAATCTGACAAATCGAGGAGCTTCGAGGATTTTTAAAATCAGAAGGGTTGATTGGTTTCCTCTTAACGAACTAATCAGCTAATTACTGCAGCTTTGAAACTTACCAAGTCTGAATTGATAAAACAGGTGATTCTATCACCCTCACTGTTAATGTCAAATCAGGAGCCTGCAGGCCCGATGCTCATCTGCAGTCCTGAACGTCTCATGATTGTCTGGTATTACTCAGTCTGATTCCAACCAATCAATCACCTCCACCACTTTTATCAAACCACACCCTCACACAGCCAGTCTGACCATCAGCTCTCAGTAATCACAGTGATTGATCCACCCCATCACCATTTCAGCTCTTAGCACTACTATATGCTTTCTACGTGCTAGCAGCTAGCAGCATGCAGGTAGGGCGTACCTGTCCAGGTGTGACGGGGTCAGGGGGGAGAGGCTTGTTGGGCGGAGCTGGTCGACTCACCAGCTGCTGGAGGGTTAGCGAGGAAGAAGAGAGGAAGAAGAGTGAAGCTTCAGCGACAAAGACGAGGACACGTGAGGAGGAAACAGAGCACAGCAGGTGGCGAGGACCATGTTCATTGAGCTTTATTTTGAAATTGTCTGCTGACTGACGTGAAACCGAGAGGTCTGATTCACTAATTTCATATTAAACTGATGGTGCAGCATGCAGGCAGAAACAGAAACAGGGGGGTGATCATTTTTATTTTTCGAGTCATGTTTTGTAATTTAAGTAATTTAGAGTTTTATGACTCGACTGCAGCAACGGGACCTGAAAAAGGAGGCCAAAGTGGAAGCACCAGAAGCTGCAGTTCCTCTAACATCCAGCAGAGGCAGCAGTGAGTCAGTCCCCATAGAAATAAACATGTTTACAACCTGATACTCAAACTAGTTATAAGAAAGGCACAGGGGTGAATTCTGGTTAATTTGTATTTAAGGATTAAAGTTTGCACTTTTAGGGGCGTGGCCTCTTTGACTGACCGGTATCTGTAGCTGCTAGTTGTCTGCTAGCTTCACCTAAACTGGACCTCTGGACCATGTTTGTACTGCTGGAGCCTTTTAGGGCATTTTTAACGACATCATCCGACCAATAACATGGCTGCTGTGAGGTTACTGTACTAACAGACCGTCCAAGAAGGCGGAGCTCCAGTCTTGCTGTTATGAAATGCATAAAGGACCCAGTGACACCTGAGAAATTGTAACTTCAGATAACTTCAGCGCTAAATTACCAGTGACAACACGTTAAAACAGACGACACACACACACGCACGCAAACATACAGCAGACAAACGGACAGTAACACTACACACTACAGGTAGCGTACCTGGTTGGAGGGGGTGGGGGGGTCGGGGGGCAGAGGCTTGGTGGGGGGGGCTGGTCGCTGTTTAACCAACTGAAGCAGCAGAAATAAAAAGTCAGAAGAACATCGAGTCAATGTTTGGAGGTCGAGACGACCCTGAGCTGAGTCAGTGAGGAACAGTTCAACATTTTAGGAAATCCCCAAAATCCATCTGCTCTGCAGGTGAGCATCCACCTGAAGCTGGTGAAGTCAGCTTTTGTACTTCAGCTATGAAAATTAATAATGTGTAGCTAATTATGTGGCATTTGTAGATCGTGCTGATGGCGGCTCACGCTAAGAGGGATCGCTGACGGCGAGTGAAAGCTTCCTAAAAAGCAGAACCAGAGCATGAAGATAAAGTCGTTCGCAGCACCGGAGAAGAATCTGCCAGATACTGTTCATCTCCTCAGAAAAACATGCACGCTGTGTTTGACTGCACATCTGCTGGGAAGCTTTCGCTGCTGCAGGAAAGGAGAGAGAAGCAGCGGAAGATTACAGTGTGTTTGGTTTGTCCAGGATCCACCTCATAGAGCCAACAGATCTAACTCTGCAGGTGTGTGAGGACCTGAAACCGGGCATGAAGAGCGCCTTCTCGAGCCTTTCCTGCCACCCACCGCCATCCTCCGTCTGCTGAATTAGTGTCATGTTTAAGGAAAAGTAAAAATGTGACGATTCCAGACGCACCAGCGTGCCTCACTCTGCTCACGTAGCCGGTGCTTCCTGTCGCTGCTGCTCGTCTGACAGAAAACTGTTCACAGATACCGTCTTTGGTTTATTTTTCCTGCTGACCGTCTCTTATAGACTACAAAGTCCCGCCCAGAGTGATACGTTAAGCAACCTCAGCTTTATTTCTGAGGTCTGACTCTGGGACGGAGAGAATCTGAGGATCTTTCAAAATGCTGAACTTTTCCTGCATATCACTGATCACATAAATCTGCACTAATGATTCGTTATTACTAAGACGACACGACTCAAACACATCACGCACAGACACACTCGGGACACCTGAACACACACGCGCACACCTCCAGGGGAGCGGTTACCTGCGGTGGAGGTTTTAGAGCGGGGTCTGGGGGGAGTGGCTTAGTGGGAGGAGCAGGTCTGTCATGAACCTGATTGGAGAGAAAACAGGAAGCAGAAGCAGAGTGACAGCTGACAGACTCAAACAGAGGTCAGAGGCCAAACGGGCAGGTGTGTTAAAGTCAGACCTAAGAAGAGGAAAAGAAATAAAGTGCAGGTGTTGAAGCGTGTCACTTCCTCTGAGCCGTCGGCGACGTTTCACTTCATGTTTCTGTGAAGCCTCGCCCGCTTCTGCTCGAGTCTCAGTATTAATTTTACTCACTGCAGACACGCCATGCTGCTTTCAGGAAGTTTACTCAGAATGGACATCAGCGGGGAGAAGGAAGCGGCGCCACAGCGCACACACAGTCATATTTGGTCAAAGCAGAGTTATATGAGATACAGTCTGTGATGTCATTTGATACAAGAAGAGAAATATGGAAATATATTTTTGGAGCTTACAAGGAACCTTTTCAAGAGATTGAGGGGAGGACGCAGGACCTTTGAAAGAGCCTAATATTTAGCAGGATGTGGTTTAGAAGAACTTAACTGGGTGCATTTTAAAGGAAACGTAGGAGGTGTTAGTGGATTCTGTGCAAAACTTAAAATAAAGTAAAAACCCCAAACCACGAGTGGTAGACCTCGCTCACAGCCTAATCCACAGAAAATCAACAAACTCTCCACAGTTTGCTTCAAGACGCTAAAAATCTTTACTATTAAAAAGACCAATATATATACACACACACATATATATATATATATATGTATATATATATATATATATTTTTTTTTTTTCTCCTAATGGTCGCTCTGGCGGTTTGCCATGGCGTGCTGCACCTCTACAGCTGCAAACATTTGCAAACAGTCAGTGTCGGCGTGTCTGTGCGGTTACTCTGGTTACCTCTTTTTGGGGCGGGGTCAGCGGGATGTCCGTCTGGGGGTTCAGGTGGTATCTGAGAGGTCGGACCTGCTCTCCGTTCCTGCCGTCCACTCGCTCCATCGCCGGAGTCCTGGACGGGAAGGTGAGTAAATCAAAGAGACACGTTCAGCTCAGGTGTGACCTCAGGACGATCTTCTTACACGTCCTCAGAATCTCTCTGATGCTCTTATTTTATTAGAGCTTATTTGTTTTAGAACAGCTGAACTGAAGTCACCAACACTCATCACTACCTGCCTACAGGCCACATACACAACGCCAACCGCACCAGTTAAAGCTGCTGCAGGTTTGTGGAGGGTGGACACGAGGAGTTCAGGGTCTTTTAATCAGCAGACATCAGTTTGTGCTGATCAATGAATACAGTCGCTAGCATGGTTTTTTCACACATCTTTAATTACCTGAGCAGCTCTACAGCGAGAGACCTGATCTACAGTTAGAAAAACTGCTGGATACTACACCACCACTGTGCTTTATATTTGATTCCTGGCTGTGAACATCACAACTGCTCTCTGTGTTTACACACGGGCTTCCCCATCATTTATATATGAGATATGTCATTAAAAAAAAGGACATAAACTCAGCACTTCTACAGAGCTGTCTGTTTACTGAGCAGCACAGCTCCACCTGTACAACATCATGGATAACCAAATGGTTTCATTGTGTGTGTGTTTTAATTAACTAAATTTAACAGCATGACTTTTGTTTTTGGTTTTTTAAATCTACAAATCTCCACATCAGTGAAAAAATGTAATATGGCACAAACATTACGAGGCCCTCCTGCTCAGTTTGTTGACTTGAAAAACTGATTTTTGAGACATTTTGCATGGCCTTATGAAATATTCTAAAGTTAGTGCTGAGGAAAAGAAACAGCTGATTCTGAGGGAGTCAGGTGGGAAGGATCCAGGTAAGACTTAAAGCTGCGCCAGGAAACCGCGTCCTGAGATGTGCTGCGGCAGCTTAAAGGAGTCTCAGACTCTGACTTTGTTTAGTTTCTGCAGGAGGAGGAGACGTGGATCAGCACAGCTTTAAGTCCTGACGTGGTTCTGCTCCACAGGTGTGAGCAGGTATGAGCAGACAGTCAGTGAGGTGAAGGAAGCGGGCGAGGATTTAAATGACACCAGACACACTTTATCATCATCCATCAGTCCCAGCACTTCACCTCTCTGACTCTAATGGGACAGAGCACAGAGCAGGACCCAGCAGTACCTGGAGACGTGGGTGGGCGTTACCTCCAAACCCCACATCTCACAGTCAGCCACACTGCATTGTGGGTAAGAAAAAGACAATCAGAACCAGGCTGGAGGTGAATAAAGAGAGGAGGTATAACTGAGATGAAGCCGACTCCTGCTTCGCATGAGGAAGATTTCACTGGTTCAACTGATCTTCATCAGTAAAACACACACACACACACACACACACACACACACACACACACACACACACACACACACACACACACACACACACACTTGGCAGCCCCTATACAGAGCAGGCA
>VUQG01015404.1:4080-17881 GCA_015106755.1 Etia nguti
CAACCCCCCCCCACACAACACACACACACACACACACACACACACACACACACACACACACACACACACATAAAACTAACCTGGTTTACACTGACAGCAGGTACTGGCAGTGGGGTTTGCTGTAGCGCTGCTGGTGGAGTGGCTGTGTTAGCGTTTGAGTTGGTGGCACTGCGAGGTTCTTTCCTTGGGGCTGTTTTCCCACTGGGAGGTTTACTACGCGGCCTCGGGGGGTTCTGATGCTCCAGGGAGGGGGGAGGCAACAGGTCCTTCTCCCTTGCTGCAGGGCTAATGGGAGAAAACACAATAAGAGGAAACCTCACTATTAGAATTAGATTCACCCTTGAGCAAGGCAGTGAAGCCCAAGCTACATGATGTGTGCTGATAAACAATAGAAGGTAATGCTTGCCATTGCTAGGTCTTGTAGGGGGGCTGAATGAAATGAAAAAAAACAAGACAGCATGAAATAATTGAAAACAGCATGCATTCAGTCAAACTTGTTTGGATGTAGGAAGCTTAAAATGGAAAAAAGAAAAGGAAGAGGTGATTGAGGGAGAGGAAAATGAAAAACAGAAGAAAAAGAATCAATGTTATTTTTTTTCTAATTAGGCTAACGTCAAGCTGCGCACAGAGTCTGACATGGCTTCTACTCAATCTCAGCACTTTTTAGCTCAGAGGGAGTGACAGTCTTCAGTGGCTGTGTGCCAGGGAGCTCAGTGATCCACTGGAACCTCTGTTAGCTCTAAGCTGCAGTGTTAAGCAGGTTAGTAAAGTTCCTAACAGTAATCGTAATAGTAATCGTAATAGTTTTGCTTTACAGAGACAGTTAAGATGGAAATATCTGGCTCAATTTTATTGATTAAAAGAGATATCATTATAGTCAGATGCACACAAGCCCTGCCCTTACACATTATGGCCCATCCCACATTATAACAAACTGTAGTAGAAAATGTGCTCAGCTTGAGTAGGTCAATACGGCTTAAGGAAACTTCTCTCTTTGCTTGTTAGGACAGTTGTTGCTTTTTAGGTAACTGGCTCTCCGAGGGGCTCGAGATATTCAACTCAGAGAGGAAAATAAGACTTTTGTAGCTCTAGCTTAAAAATATTTTTATCAATATATATTAAGAACCTCACTTCATTATGACTTCAAAAAAGTATATCCACTTCCACTACAGTATATCACAGCATATGAACTCTGACAACATATGATATTGGTGGCATTGGACATGACCATAGAAATATTACATTAAAAAAATAAAGGCAAAATGTTTTGCTAGCGCTCTGCTTACTTTATGCTATGTGTCTGGTGACCTTTGAACTACATATTACTTGGCCTTGTGACCAAATACCTGAAAAGGTTTTTTATCAGACTCAGCTTCACTTTGTGTTTATTAGGTTCAAGTCATTGGCTCAAACTAACAGATGTGAGCATGCCAGCTAAAATCACATGTTACTATACTTTAACTCAGTGGTTATATATTATATTATTATATATATTATATTCAACCATTAGAAGGAATACGGTGCTATATATGCTATTGTAAGGATATTTACAGCATTGTATTTACTCTTATAAAAATCTGTCCTGCCAGTGTTATATATCAGTGTTTCTGTGTCTACAATGAAAAAAAGCTGTTGACCAACAACAAACAATTACTACTCCAACAAAGCGTTAACTACTATATTATAAGTAAAACATAAGCATTGTATATAAAACACAAGTAGCTCCTCATCATTTTTTTTATTTCTTACCTGTGCTGGTTTGCTCTGTTCCATGTCTGGTTCTGATTATCCTCCACGCTGTTTGACCTCTCTGTCCGTCTGGGCTGTTTCTTCCCTGTGGTGTTCCTCCTTGGGGTCGTGACCTCAGGCCCCGACAACAGGCCCAGCGACAGCCTCATCTTAGACCTCTGGCCCTCCCCTGAGGCCTTCTGGCTCAGCTTGGCCTTTGCCTTCTCTCTGCCTGGGCTGAAGAAAACAAAACACATTTTTTCATATATATATGGTTAAGACACATTTTTGTCAGCTGCAACCTACAATTAGTGTTTCATTCAGTCTTTCATTCAGCAGATGCTATTTTACCAGAAAGCTGCCCTTGTGTCCTTGTGCTCCACTGTAGGTGCAGCTGGAACAGGGGTACTGCTCGATCCACAGGGCTTGGTCTTGGCAGCCGTACCCACTCCTGGTGCTTCATTGCCTGGAGAGAACGTCTCTGGACCCTGGTTGATGGAGCCTAAGCAGTGGACCATTTGACTAGAATAGGTAATTGTAACCAAACCAAGATATGTTTATCTAGGCTATTTAGCACATCATGCAGTTCTTCGTGGACAGAATGGCTTTAACCTTCCATATCTACCAACCTGTGCCATGATGTTCTTGTTGTGGGGGAACCAGGGGTTTGGTTTGAGCTTGGACCTTATTCAACCAGCTGTCTAGCTGCCACTTGTTAGTTGACGGAGGCTCTGGCTAATAGGAGGAAAAAGACAACTTTTTATTTTGTTTGTGCTGTGAATTTATTTTTTACTGCTTTCTCTCTTTCCATCAGTGTCTTCCAATGTGTCTGACGGCACACGCCTATAAAGCCGAGCAGCGTTGAGGCTTTAAAATAATGTGATAAATATATTCGAAATTTGTTTTTTCTGCAAATGGAGTTTTATGACTTTCAGAGCACTGACAAGATACTGTGGGCAGAGTTCATTTAATTTACAGACAGTACGATTTACAGTAAAGTGAGAAGCTGTGAATCAGGGAGAATAGCAAAGGAAGTGAAAGGGGATCTGTCTCTTATAAAATGTAAATAAAATTGGAGAGATTTGTCAGAGCTGAAGCTATTCACAGCCTCAGCATTTGTTATTGGTGAGTTGTTGACAGTACTGTGCAAAAATCTCAAGTGACCCCTCATTTCTTTATCTTAATATATAAGGAGCCAAGCTTTCTTTCTTGCCATTTTTTAAATTAGTCTTAAAGAAATAATTCTCCAAGTTTTCTGAGAACTGCTTTTTCACTCATTTCAGTTCAGTCCTTACACCTGACCTTTTTCAGAGGAATGTTATTTTGTTTGTTAAGCCACTTTACACTGACGTATGAGTCATTCAAACATAAAAGAGGCGCCTAACTGATGGGATGGAGTTGTAGACAAGCGTTGTGTCTACAAATAACAGACAACTTGGAAAAGAACCAACTTTAAATAGGATTTTTAGGCACGTTGTTTCTAGCAGAAATACACCATTTGTTGCGGTTTCTTTAACTGAACCTACACAAATGCCAAAGAGAAGTTTGACAGACATAAAATAGAATTTTTGAACCAACGAGGTGATTCCCAGAAAAAAAACGTGGCTGCCAATAAACCCTTTTTAAGGAAAAGTAATGGAGAGAAAAGGCCAAATTACACAAGAACTGAAAACTGGTGAAATCTTTTGTTAAAATTGTCATCAATATGTATGGAGGAGGCTAAGAGAGAGGTACATCAGTGCATCTACAGCCATCTACAACATCTATTACAGTGTCTGACTGGCAGCAGTCCTTTTTCAACATGACAATGATCCCACCCACAATGCCAGTGAGGCACACAATGGGACACTATAAGTCACTGATTGGCCTCCCCATAGCCTGGACTTTAACATCACTGAAGAAGTGTGGGATCATCTTGACAGAGAACAGAATAAAAGGCAGAAACATCCAAAGAAGAGCTTTGAATGTCCTTCAAAATGCCTGGAGAACTATTCCTAGAGAAATTACAAGCAAGCTCAAAGAAAGTTTAGAGAGAGTTTAGGCTGTGTTGACGAATAAAGGTGGTCATGTCAATTGACTTTCAGATTTTCAAGCCTATTAGAATTGTACAAACTCTGCTTTTGCCTTAGGTACTGTATTTCCATTTATTTTTGCATGTTTCAATTAATCCCTGGACCATTCTTAGAAAAATCTAAAGAAAAGAAGGGTGGATCAAGACTTACACATTACTGCATGTGATGCAGAAAAAAGAGAACTGGCTAAATGAGATCTAATAGCTGAGAAAAAGGATAGCCTTTCATGACTCTTATACCAACTAATTTATTTTACAATACATTAAACATAAGTGAATATATTATAATAATATTTACTTATTCGTATTATTTTCAAGATTTTAACAATTTTCTCCCAATAAAAAATTAGTGTGTTTACTCAGTTGGTACCCACTGTGTGCACACAGTTACTAGGAAATCTGCATAAATACACACAAGTGCACATACACACACCGAGTTGTCATCCTACCTCTGGAGTGTTTGTGCGGGAGGCCTGATTATACTCGCTGTCACTGGAGCTGCTCTCAGACTCGTCGGTGTCAGACTCTGAGCTGCTTTCTGATTCACTGCTGCTCCCTGATGCACCACTAAAAAAGAAAGACAGACAGAATGGGGGGTGGGGGAGCGGGTAGGGAGAATCAACATGTCACAATGGAACAAAACAAAATCAGTTTCACTAGATGCTGAGAAAGCACACCGACGGACACTGTCACTGCTAATGAGGTTACACTAAAAAGTTCCAGCACAAAGTTTCACACTTTGCGGGACTAGACATGGATGTCCACTCTCTCCTTTTTGCTTTTTTTTTTAATGGCTGTCAGCGCTGTCTGTCAGAAACCAAAGAAGAAGGAATCAAGTTTACAGATTCAGAACATTAGATTGGTCTTTATGCAGATGATATTCTACTTAATCTTCAATCATCCATAAATTTAGGACAGGAAATGATCTTTTTAATGAATCATGGCTTAAACATCTACACGTCCTCTTTCTTAAACCCCAAAATTTCTCTCCAAACAACATGACATCCACTATAAAGGAATAAAAGATTTAAAAATTCTGGACTGACCTCGTATTCACCAGCTCAAGTCAATTATGTCTTTTATTGATTTCAAATGTTGCACAGCCAAGAGGACTCTATCACCAAAGTCACCTTTTCTACTGGCATGAAGTCAAATCTTTCTGTCTGTTTAAATCCAACTTTCAAACTCAGGAAGTAAATTACCCTTAACTGGTCATGAATTTGAACAAGCACATTAAAAATGTATCAGAAGTGCCCCTCTTATATAAATATACTTTATCTTAGAAATGTGCATGACATGTGTGGGAGCGAACAGCTTTTGTTCACTGCTACTAGATGAAGCCCTACAGTGTTTACTGACTCATCCTGCCACTTAGTCTCAATCAGTGTCAGGGCTGTTTAAAGTACCTGCTGGGTCGTGACTTTCACTCTTGCTTGTACTGCTTCTCTGGCTTTAGTGTCAACTCCCCCCCCCCACAGCCTGAGATGAGCTGCGAGCAAACGTGTTTGTTCCGTTAAAGTGATGAGTGGGGTTCTAGACGACTATTATTTACATTTTGAACATGTGTGATGGCGATTCATGTAAAATAAGTAGGAAGAAAAATGCCATTTCCCTCCAAATGCAAATGTTTTGTTTAGAAGTCTGAGTCCAATGGTTGTGTTCTGTTGGATGTTTTTTTTTTTTTTATATTATTTTGGGGCATTTTGCCTTTTTTGGACAGAGACAGCAAAGAGGGGAGAGACATGTAGCAAAGGGCCATGGGTCAGACTTGAACCCGGGCCGCTGCTCTCTAGCCATATGGGATGTGAGCTTAACCGGCACCCAATAACGGTTCTCATTTAAATAAAAGTAGAGGTAGCTGACATTCCACGTTTCAATTGCTTAGATAGCCTTTTAATTCATTTATGCATTTCTATATGTCAATCACTGGTATTTTTACCTCAGTTTTGAGAAAACTTTAACTTTGGGGGTCTTGCCCCAAAATCTCTGATGCCAAACGATGGCTACGATAACGTATCTGTGTGATACCAGTAGAGTTGGATGTCTTGAGACTGGTCTCGAGACCACTTTTATCCCTGTTTAGCCCAACCATGGGAACAAAACACAAATCTTCACAACTTTCAAGACCACACTATTTGTCCACCTCTCATTTTTGTCATCAAGGAGGGGTTGACAAGACCCAGATGAATAATGATCCCTGCCTATCATCAAAGAAACTGGAAAACGTAGCTCAGGAAGCAGCTCTGAGATCCTTCAGGACGTTTAAACGAATCCCTGTTTTCTCTTCACTTCAGATTTTAAAAACATTTCACACGCTTTTTTAAACAAAAGATAATAATCAGACGAGTCGACTGCTTCATGACTGATTTGTTAAAAAAATTAAGCACCTATCAGTGGGTAAAAAAAAAACCCAGCTACTAATAAATGCATAAACAGCATTTTGAACCTGTTCAATTGTCTCATCTTCTCTGGTGCTTCGGCTGGCCTTGTGTTCATCCATCCTTCCACAGAGCTTTAAATGGCCTCCTGGAGGCAACACACCCGCTCGTCCCAACTTAAGAATACACACAAACACACTCGCGCACGCACACGGTATTTTTGCAATTATGTGTAGTTCCCTTTGTGTATGTGAGAGTGTGCACGCAATTTCAGTTCAAGGCTGCCATCACAGCAGGCACCAATCTGTGTGAGCAGTCAAGCAGCAAATCCATCAACTGTTCCTCAGGCAACACACACACACACACACACACACACGCAGTGACAGAGACTGTATGAATGCAGTCTCTGTCCTGCTTTTCTTCTATCATTACTCATCTATTCTCTGTCTTCCCTTCCCTCTCTTACAGTTTCAATTAAATTTTCACCTCACTTTGCTCTATTAGCATACCAGTTGAAACAATATTGGCAAAGCACTGTGTTAAACCCCTCGTATACATGTTTGTGTGTGTCTGTATTCCCCTATGCATACCCTACATCGTGCAATCTCTGCCAGTTGTGTGTTTGGAAGACATATGAAGGCACCCTCGAAGAGTATTTTTAACAAACGCAGGAAAGCTGCACGTATGTGTTTTGGTTTTCTTTGCTGGAGCCTGGCTGGTGAATCAGCATCACAGTAACACAGGAAATGAGTCAGTGATATGATTCCCAATAATTTTTTTTTCTTTTTTAACAGGGGACTTTGATTTTCTTCATGTGCTGTGATGGTTATGTATATACTGCTTAATGTCAGTGCTGCTTAAATGTCATTAGATAACCTTTCCTGTGCCTGGGGGAAATTTATTGATGAGGCCAAATGCATTCAGATGAGAAGTGGATGCATTAATTCATCTTCTATTAACCCCTGGGAGGCACCATGATACACTACAAACAAGCTGACATGCTGACACCCTAAAAGCTGATATAGTGAAGTTGAGAGTGAATATATTTCATCTGAACATCTAGCAGAAAGAGGGAGCCTTCATTCATGAATTCTGAGTCATAGTTCTGATTATCTAATAAATTTAATCGAAATATTAATGCAACTTTTATCTTTTTACTTTTACTTGATTCTTGAGGAAGACAGGACAAAGACGATAGTTATCCAGCTCATGACAACAATGAGTGAGGTTACTCAACAGGATAACTGAGTTAGCACTGACTGATGGGTGTCTCGACACAGGCGACTGGACCGGATCGAGTCGTCTAGGCCTTATCCGCTACTTTGATATATAAAAGAGGACATGAAACACAACATGTACAGCTGCAGAATGTGACATCACCGGGTTTGTTGGTTGCTGTTAGTTTATGTTAGCTAACTAGTGGGAAAAAAAGAAGAAAAGAGCCTCAGAGGAAGAAATGCTATTCGTTTTGGACAACCCCTTTTGAGTGGATTTTCGAGTGGATTAATTTATACTAGAAGTGAGGAAAGGTGAAGCACAAACGTAAGTGAAGGAGACTGTAATGTGGAAATTTTCTTTCTTGAGAGATGCTGATGAATGTTTGATTGTGCTTTGGTAAGAAACACAGTTATGTTTGTGGTGTGATGAGCATGTAGTAAGCTGTTATGTTGTAAACAGTTTGGATGTTCTTGGGAAAAAGACTACGTTACTGGATAAAATAGTGCTGTTAGCATCTTGTGGACATCCTCTCTGCCAGCTGATTGTGCTGCTCGGCCTGTCCGCCTGACCCGACAGGGAAAAATGAAAGAGAGCCTGACTCCAGCTTGTCAAAGCAGGCTCTCCTCCACACTGTCCTCATTTAGAAAGTGCTCTATAAACCCGAGCATTACATCTAACAGGTGGATTCTCCTGTTTCAGTGCAGCAAGCCAAGACTGAAAAACGTATTGCTTAAGAGACGGAGAGTGAAAGTGGACAGTATGTCCTTGCTGTTTTTGAAAACTCATAGCTGCAGCCAGGGGCACGTACAAAAGACACTCCCTGGTTTCCACCAAGTTATCGGTTCTGTCACTAGTTAGCAAACATAAACTAATATAAATCTATTAGCACGGACCAACCAACCGAGTGACATTACGTTCTGTACTGGAACAAGATGGTACTAAACATGCTCTGAGACCTTTTCTTAGATTTTGTATATCCATCTTCACAGACAGTGTAAAATCTATGACATTAGGGTTTTCTGGTGTCAGTGAGTCTTTATAAATGAAGTGTTTGATGTCTACTTTAAACTGGACCTTTTTACCATCATTCTCCCATGTTTATGGATTATCTTAATAATAATGTAGCCTGTAGCGTAGTATAGATCATCCCAGTCGTTTGTGCTTCAGGTTTGGTCATTGAAATTCCACTTTATATTTCTACAACTTGCCGCTAATTACCTGACATGTGTGTCTGTGTATTGTACTCATATAGTTTATCTATGTACCTTGCTCACTAGCCTAACTGGCATTAGCTGATAAATTACCAGTGCATCCATCCATTAAATGCCCATATGAAAATATGAAATGTGAAAATATAACGTTTACGACATGTATGAGTGTACGAGAGGGGAGCCAAAACAACAAGCTGAAAGAAGCTAAAACTTTTCAAAGCTCCTTCCAGAAAAGGAATTTTCTTGCTGTGCTGTCAGCAGACAAAAAATACAATAGATTAAAAATCAATTGAAAATCTTAGAAATATGGTATCTAACCAGATTCTTAGTCTGGATGGCATTACCTTAAAAGGGAGTTTTTCCTTCCCACTGTCGCCAAAGTGCTTGCCCATAGGGGGTCATATGATTGTTGGGTTTTTCTCTGTATCTATTATTGTACGATCTACTATACAATATAAAGCGCCTTGAGGCGACTGTTGTTGTGATTTGGCGCTATATAAATAAAATTGAATTGAACTGAATTGAATTAAAGTAGAAAAAAAGTTAACTGTTCCTTATAGTTCAGACTTTTGTGAGTAGCAGATTCAAATTTCAAAGCAATCACTCAATCTTTCTGTCACCAGCTGTGTTGTCATTAATGTCATTTTTACACCTATAACACTTAATGTTTCCAGACTACAATTATAGTACTTTTTTTCCCCACTATTAATTTTTTCGTATTGGCATTACACATGAAAAATAACTTCTGTTTCTAGTTTCTTAAATATGATTTGAAGCTTTTCGTTGTCACACATTTTTATACTAGTTCCTAGATTTTGTCATTTGCGTCTAACAAAACGAGACATTTGAAGATATTACGTTGGTCTGACAAGAATTATAAGAGTGCTTTTTACTATTCACTGTCAATCTAATTAAAAGAAATAATGGATTATATGTAAAATAATAATAATACAAAAAATCCTCAGACAATGATCATGAAAACACTTGTTGCTCCTTCATTTCTGTTTAGTCAGAGTTTGAGATTTTACACAGCTTGGCCCAATATCACTGTTCACAGTCTAGTATCTGTTTATGTTGGACTGGTAAGTGTTGTGTCAGTCAGATACCTGATAAGCAAATGGAAGACAAATGATATGAACATTAACTGAGAAATGGCATTTCTGGATTGCTTCAGTTTCAGTGTGAAACCATTTGACTTACAACAGGGATTGTCAGTTTTTAGTGACGATCCTGCTTATGCACAGATTAATGAAGAAATGAGTTGAGATGCCAGACAGATGGTGACAGCAGACATGACCTGGACTTCAGTCTAAGCCTACATTTTTATGTCCTTTATTGCCTTTAAAGATCTTTTGATGTGTAACCAAAGAGAACCAAGTATGTGTGAGTCAGCAGCAGATCTCTCTTGCAGAGGAGGCTCATTAATATTATTGATTCAAGTCCAAAAGACCCAGACTGTGGCGCGACTACAGTATGCGACTCTTTTTTTCATCTAACAAATGAATAACTTTTGAATTGGAAAAATGAGGCTCTAATCAGTGCTACAAGAGGACGTTACCTGATGTATTTCTAAAAGTGACAACAGCAAAAAACAAAATCATTTTTGCTTTTACCTACTTGGCTGCTTTACTTTTTCTCCGAAGTCTGTTTTCACAGACTTTGTGCAACGTCCAAGAGAATTATTAAGTTGTTGTTATTTAGTTTACATAAAGCTCCAAAAGCAAACTGATTGTCCCCTACTATGCATAAAGATCTGGGCAAAGTTCAATCCAGTATTGGGTCTAAAACAGCCCTAACATTATAATAACCTCCAAATATCCCAACATATTACCCTGGACTTGACCTCAATGGCAGGGAGTAGTCTTTTGGTCAGCAGCTTTTTCTTAAGCTGGATTACAATCACTCTCTGACCAACTGCTTCTCTTGTTGCTCCAGGAAAAACTGGAGCTTGTTTTCATATAAAGCACCTTCTTATTTAATGAGTGTCTACTTTCTAACTCTGGGAAGCGATTCACTCCCCTCGGTGGGCAGCTAGCCCACAGTGCCGATAAGACATCTGGCAAGAAATCAAGGTGAGAACAAACATCAGCTGAGCATCTGCCGCGTCGAAGTAGGCTGCACTAGTTTGTCATTAGTGCCTGAAAGTAAAGTCTTCTACGAGTGCCGGGCTCCCTCTACAGAACAGTTAAAGTGTGCCTGGGCTGTTTTAGTTTTTTAAATTATTCATTGTGTTGCCATCAGAAGTTTGCAACATAAAATGTCTTTTTTTTACACCACAAGAGAAACTGAGCATTATGGACAAAACGGAGCAAAGGGCATTTAATGCATCTGATGGGAGGCTTTTTACGGTGTTTTATTTCAGCTCGTCATTCGTCAAAAGACAAAAAATGCCCGAGACGAGTTTATGTTTCCCACTCTGATGTGTTTGTCTTTTTTGTTTAAAGAGTGCCGAGTGAAGTTAAAGGAGGAGCGTGAGTGTCTTTTACTCTCAATGGGATTTTCGGTTGAGTGCTCTCTAGCCTATTTTATTCTGGCAACATAAACAGTATGTGTTGAAGGAAGGAGATGAAAGGAGATGAGTATGCGTGTGAAAGCATTACATCTGGCTTGCTTTCCTCCTCTTTCCTCAGGAATCAGCCATCAAGCCGTCAGAAATAAATTAATGCCGCCGTCGTTGCCAAATTAAAAAGCGGCGCCAGCTGGTGCAGACTGACGGAGCAGCTTTTAAGTGGACGTTTCGTGTACATGCCTCAGATGTTTAGCTCAAGTTAAGACATACAAACTTCATCTAGGAGTGCATTAGTGTGTCTGAGCGGATGACTTGATGGACATTGAGTTACTAGTTTTTCCAAACACATTCCCCTTGTTGTCAATTAGAAACGGTGAAACATATGTCACTTATCTGTGAGTGAGCTTGAGATATTAGCTCTTATTTTATTATTAAATCCCTATTGTTGATATCCTGTCTCCCATAATATCTTATATTACCTCGTTCATGTATTTATAATCACTCAGCTCAGTCTATGTTATAACGCTGTATATAAAGAAGTGACAGGACATATGTTTCCTGTATACAAACTACCCGAAAGACAATTTCCTCTTCAGTGCTTCCAATTAGTGTCTCTGTCCTTGTTTATGTCATAAGCATCAAACCTGTTTGCTTATTTAGGACAAAGAGGCTTCGCTCTGTTTTTTTCCCCTGTGTATGCCTGTGTCAACGTTGCATAAGTAACACAGATAAGACTTACAAAATAGCCTTTGTCAGATCTTCAGGCTCCAGCAGAAGCTTTGGTGTCTGTTTATTTGTGTGATAAAATCACAAGCACAACAGGGGAAATGAAAGCCTTACAGCCTTGACAAAATGATCCGTTGGTTTGATATGTCCAGTGGGCCTCACAAGATCCACACGACACCCACATATTTAAAGGGCTGCAGCCTTTTAAATAGTGACTCAACAAAGTATTCGTGGTTGGAACTATCAACAGGGTCAAGGGGTGGAGCTCGGTATAAGTAATTCCTGGGTTTTTTGGGGTTTTGTTTTCTTCATCACACCAGTGAGACGTGTGGAAAATGTGTGTGTGGGTCAGATCAGTCATGTTATGAGCAAAAGGGCAATGTTTCTAGCTTCTGAAGCACTTTCAATGCTGCTTGTAGTGTAGCATGTAAAGGGTTATTTTGACCTTGAAGCACATGAATTCTAAATAGTGTGAACTTTTCCCACAGCTTTCAGCTACATGTGAATCCATCTCACTGTCCTTCTCAGCACATATCCTGTGCTACAGTAAGCTACAATGCTGCACATAATGTTGGTCCATTAACAGATTTTTGTTACTGTACTTGAATTTTCCTTGTATCTGTACCTTACTTGAGTAGTTTTTTTTTCTTACAACTTTTTACTTTTACTCCCTGAATTTTTAAACAAATATCTGTAATTGTACTCCTTACAAACATCAGCAAACACACAAACTGTTTGTGTGCAGCTTATCATGCAGAGTGTTTCTAGCTAAAGGTCCAGCTGCTATTTCAAAGAGAGAGAAAAGAAAAAGAGCTAACTTTACTTGGAGATGGAGAAAGATAAGAAAGACAGGAGAGGAAGAAGAGAGGGTAGATTTAAAGTTAAGGACTGCTCAGTGGGGTTTGATAAACTGGAAATGCAAAGTACATGTGGCATTATGTTTTTTTCATATTGTGAAATGTGCTACAAAAAAAATTGAGGTTGTTATTTAAGGTTGCATTAAAATCCTCTGCAGGTTAGTGCAGGATAAACAGGTTAGTTTGCTGTACTGTGATGGATTTAAAGTAAAGAACAGTGTGTGACTGGTGCACAGTGGCTGTGGTTTCATGGTCAGAGTTAGGTTACAGTGTAGCAGAGATTCATATGATTTTTAGCTGATGATGATTAGATCCTGTGACCGAATTCCACCTTCATACCAACTGCATACTGTTCAGTGTAAAGACAGCATAAACAGTGTAGTGTCAGTGTAGAGCAGGGGTAGGCAACTCCAGGCCTCGAGTGCCGGTGTCCTGCAGGTTTTAAATGTGACCTTGATCTAACACAGCTGATTTAAATGGCTAAATTACCTCCTCAACATGTCTCGAAGTTCTCCAGAGGCCTGGTAATGAACTAATCATTTGATTCAGGTGTGTAGACCCAGGGTGATATCTAAAATCTGCAGGACACCGGCTCTCGAGGCCTGGAGTTGCCTACCCCTGGTGTAGAGGATGAAAATCAGGCAGGACAGCTCATGAAACATCTGTTAAATTCAGGTACCATATTTTTTGGACTATAAGGCGCACTTAAAATCCTTTAATTTTCTCAAAAATCGACAGTGCGCCTTATGTATGAATTCTGGTTGTGCTTACTGACCTCGAACCGATTTTATGTGGTACACGGCGCTCAAAAATCTGTCAAAAAATGCTTTAGTACGACTTTGGTAAGCTACGAAGCCGCACCGCTTGATGGATTGTCGGAGCATTACGGCTACCGTAGTCAGGAGCCTCGCGGAGTAATCTGGGTCCAAAACTCCATCCGCTTCAGCTCCCAAAGTCAAACAAACACTGCAGCATCACTGAGAGTTAAAAACTGTCTAAATTCTTTCATCTTTAATAAAATGATCAGCGTTGCTGCTTTAACAGGTGTAACAATTAAGTTTAACATCCAGGCATCCATGAAAACAGAATTTATTAAATTTAAC